>CAXDIG010000216.1:0-63882 GCA_963989225.1 Dromius quadrimaculatus
TTCCTATTCAGGACCTCATAATATGTATGAATCTATCGACAAAAACTTCATAATTCGTGTTTTCAGAGCGCTATCTGCAGTTATATGAAGTTTGAAATAAGTCAAAATTACCACATTCTGAGCAGTTTCAAAGTATCGCAAATCACATAAATCTATCCAGTACAACATAATACGCATGAATCCGTCCTCAAATGCACAAAATTTTGCGTTTCCAGCGGGTTATTAGCGTTTTACCTGAGTCTCGTTGAGAAATTTTTGATTCTGTAAATCTGCTCAGAAGCAAGATTTTTCTTCAGAAGTGCGTTATATGGCAGAATCTAGCACCAAATACATCATATTTCGTGTTTTTAGAGTGCTATTTGCAGTTTCACAAACTTTGGAACAAGTTGAAATCACGCTTTTCCGCGCAGATTTTCACAACCAAAAAGTTCATATTCCTATTCAGGACCTCATAATATGTATGAATCTATCGACAAAAACATCATATTTCGTGTTCTTAGAGCGCTATCTGCAGTTATATGAAGTTTGAAATAAGTCAAAATTACCACATTCTGAGCAGTTTCAAAGTATCGCAAATCACATAAATCTATCCGATACAACATAATACGCATGAATCCGTCCTCAATTCACAAAATTTTGCGTTTAAAGCGAGTTATCAGCGTTTTTTCTGAGTCTCGTTGAGAAATTTTTGACTCTGTAAATCTGCTCAGAAGCAAGATTTTGCTTTAAAAGTGCGTTATATGCAGAATCTAGCACCAAATACATCATATTTCGTGTTTTTAGAGTGCTATTTGCAGTTTTACAAACTTTGGAATAAGTCGGAATCACGCTTTTCCGCGCAGATTTTCACAATCAAAAAGTCCATAATCCTATTCAGGACCTCATGATATGTATAAATCTATCGAAAAAACATCATATTTCGTGTTTTCAGAACGCTATCTGCAGTTATATGAAGTTTGAAATAAGTCAAAATTACCACATTCTGATCAGCTTCAAAGTAACGCAAATCACATAAATCTATCCAATACAACATAATACGCATGAATCCGTTCTCAAATGCACAAAATTTTGCGTTTCCAGCGAGTTATCAGCGTTTTTTCTTTGTCTCGTTGAGAAATTTTTGACTCTGTAAATCTGCTCAGAAGCAAGATTTTGCTTTAAAAGTGCGTTATATGGCAGAATCTAGCACCAAATACATCATATTTCGTGTTTTAGGAGTGCTATTTGCAGTTTTACAAACTTTGGAATAAGTTGAATTGACGCTTTTCCGCGCAGATTTTCACATTCAAAAAGTTCATATTCCTATTCAGGACCTCATAATATGTATGAATCTATCGACAAAAACATCATATTTCGTGTTTTCAGAGCGCTATCTGCAGTTATATGAAGTTTGAAATAAGTCAAAATTACCACATTCTGAGCAGTTTCAAAGTAACGCAAATCACATAAATCTATCCAATACAACATAATACGCATGAATCCGTTCTCAAATGCACAAAATTTTGCGTTTTCAGCGAGTTATCAGTGTTTTATCTGAGTCTCGTTGAGAAAATTTTGACTCTGTAAATCTGCTCAGAAGCAAGATTTCGCTTCAAAAGTGCGTTATATGGCAGAATCTAGCACCAAATACATCATATTTTGTGTTTTTAGAGTGCTATTTCCAGTTTTACAAACTTTGGAATATGTCGAAGTCACGCTTTTCCGCGCAGATTTTCACGCTCAAAAAGTTCATATTCCTATTCAGGACCTCATGCTCTGTATGAATCTATCGACAAAAAATCATATTTCGTGTTTCCAGAGCGCTCTCTGCAGCTATATGAAGTTTGGAATAAGTCAAAAATACCACATTCTGAGCAGTTTCAAAGTATCGCAAATCACATAAATCTATCAAATACAACATAATACGCATGAATCCGGCCTCAAATGCACAAAATTTTGCGTTTCCAGCAAGTAATCAGCGTTTTTTCTGAGTCTCGTTGCGAAATTTTTAGATCTGTAAATCTGCTCAGGAGCAAGATTTTGCTTCAAAAGTGCGTTATATGGCAGAATCTAGCACCAAATACATCATATTTCGTGTTTTTAGAGTGCTATTTGCAGTTTTTCAAACTCTGGAACAAGTCGAAATCACGCTTTTCCGCGCAGATTTTCACAATCAAAAAGCTCATATTCCTATTTAGGATCTCATGATAAGTATGAATCTATCGACAAAAACATCATATTCCGTGTTTCCAGAGCGCAATCTGCAGTTATATTAAGTTTGGAATAAGTCAAAATTACCACATTCTGAGCAGTTTCAAAGTATCGCAAATCACATAAATCTATCCAATACAACATAATACGCATGAATCCGTCCCCGAATGCACAAAATTCTGCGTTTCCAGCGAGTTATCAGCGTTTTTTCTGAGTCTCGTTGAGAAAATTTTGGCTCTGTAAATCTGCTCAGAAGTGAGATTTTGCTTCAAAAGTGCGTTATATGGAAGAATCTAGCACCAAAAACATCATATTTCGTGATTTTAGAGTGCTATCCGCAGTGTTTCAAACTTTGGAATGAGTCGAAATCACGCTTTTCCGCGCAGATTTTCGCAATCAAAAAGTTCATATTCCTATTTAGGATCTCATGATAAGTATGAATCTATCGACAAAAACATCATATTTCGTGTTTTCAGAGCGCTATCTGCAGTTATATGAAGTTTGAAATAAGTCAAAATTACCACATTCTGAGCAGTTTCAAAGTAACGCATATCACATGAATCTATCCAATACAACATAATACGCATGAATCCGTTCTCAAATGCACAAAATTTTGCGTTTTCAGCGAGTTATCAGCGTTTTTTCTTTGTCTCGTTGGAAAATTTTTGACTCTGTAAATCTGCTCAGAAGCAAGATTTTGCTTTAAAAGTGCGTTATATGGCAGAATCTAGCACCAAATAGATCATAGTTCGTGTTTTTCGAGTGCTATTTGCAGTTTTACAAACTTTGGAATAAGTTGAAATCACGCTTCTCCGCGCAGATTTTCACAATCAAAAAGTTCATATTCCTATTCAGGACCTCATAATATGTATGAATCTATCGACAAAAACTTCATAATTCGTGTTTTCAGAGCGCTATCTGCAGTTATATGAAGTTTGAAATAAGTCAAAATTACCACATTCTGAGCAGTTTCAAAGTATCGCAAATCACATAAATCTATCCAGTACAACATAATACTCCGTCCCCGAATGCACAAAATTCTGCGTTTCCAGCGAGTTATCAGCGTTTTTTCTGAGTCTCGTTGAGAAAATTTTGGCTCTGTAAATCTGCTCAGAAGTGAGATTTTGCTTCAAAAGTGCGTTATATGGAAGAATCTAGCACCAAAAAACATCATATTTCGTGATTTTAGAGTGCTATCCGCAGTGTTCCAAACTTTGGAATGAGTCGAAATCACGCTTTTCCGCGCAGATTTTCGCAATCAAAAAGTTCATATTCCTATTTAGGATCTCATGATAAGTATGAATCTATCGACAAAAACATCATATTTCGTGTTTTCAGAGCGCTATCTGCAGTTATATGAAGTTTGAAATAAGTCAAAATTACCACATTCTGAGCAGTTTCAAAGTAATTCAAATCACATAAATCTATCCAATACAACATAATACGCATGAATCCGTTCTTAAATGCACAAAATTTTGCGTTTTCAGCGAGTTATCAGCGTTTTTTCTTTGTCTCGTTGAGAAATTTTTGATTCTGTAAATCTGCTCAGAAGCAAGATTTTGCTTCAAAAGTGCGTTATATGGCAGAATCTAGCACCAAATAGATCATATTCCGTGTTTTTAGAGTGCTATTTGCAGTTTTACAAACTTTGGAATAAGTTGGAATTACGCTTTTCCGCGCAGATTTTCACAATCAAAAAGTTCATATTCCTATTCAGGACCTCATAATATGTATGAACCTATCGACAAAAACATCATATTCCGTGTTTTTAGAGCGCTATCTGCAGTTATATGAATTTTGAAATAAGTCAAAATTACCACATTCTGAGCAGTTCCAAAGTATCGCAATTCACATAGATCTATCAAATACAACATAATACGCATGAATCCGTCCTCAAATGCACAAAATTTTGCGTTTCCAGCGAGTTATCAGCGTTTTATCTGAGTCTCGTTGAGAAAACTTTGACTCTGTAAATCTGCTCAGAAGCAAGATTTCGCTTTAAAAGTGCGTTATATGGCAGAATCTAGCACCAAATACATCATATTTTGTGTTTTTAGAGTGCTATTTTCAGTTTCACAAACTTTGGAATGAGTCGAAGTCACGCTTTTCCGCGCAGATTTCCACGATCAAAAAGTTCAAATTCCCATTCAGAACCTCATGCTATGTATGAATCTATCGACAAAAACATCATATTCCGTGTCTCCAGAGCGCTCTCTGCAGTTATATGAAGTTTGAAATAAGTCAAAATTACCACATTCTGAGCAGTTTCAAAGTATCGCAAATCACATAAATCTATCCAATACAACATAATACGCATGAATCCGTCCTCAAATGCACAAAATTTTGCGTTTCCAGCAAGTAATCAGCGTTTTTTCTGAGTCTCGTTGCGAAATTTTTGAATCTGTAAATCTGCTCAGAAGCAAGACTTTGCTTCATGCTTCATAAGTGCGTTATATGGCAGAATCTGGCACCAAATACATCATATTTCGTGTTTTTAGAGTGCTATTTGCAGTTTTACAAACTTTGGAATAAGTCAGAATCACGCTTTTCCGCGCAGTTTTTCACAATCAAAAAGTTCACATTCCTATTCAGGACCTCATAATATGTATGAATCTATCGACAAAAACATGATATTCCGTGTTTCCAGAGCGCAATCTGCAGTTATATGAAGTTTGAAATAAGTCAGAATTACCACATTCTGAGCAGTTTCAAAGTATCGCAAATCACATAAATCTATCCAATACAACATAATACGCATGAATCCGTCCCCGAATGCACAAAATTTTGCGTTTCCAGCGAGTTATCAGCGTTTTTTCTGAGTCTCGTTGAGAAAATTTTGGCTCTGTAAATCTGCTCAGAAGTAAGATTTTGCTTCAAAAGTGCGTTATATGGAAGAATCTAGCACCAAAAACATCATATTTCTTGATTTTAGAGTGCTATCCGCAGTGTTTCAAACTTTGGAATGAGTCAAAATCACGCTTTTCCGCGCAGATTTTCGCAATCAAAAAGTTCATATTCCTATTTAGGATCTCATGATAAGTATGAATCTATCGACAAAAACATCATATTTCGTGTTTTCAGAGCGCTATCTGCAGTTATATGAAGTTTGAAATAAGTCAAAATTACCACATTCTGAGCAGTTTCAAAGTAACGCAAATCACATGAATCTATCCAATACAACATATTACGCATGAATCCGTTCTCAAATGCACAAAATTTTGCGTTTTCAGCGAGTTATCAGCGTTTTTTCTTTGTCTCGTTGGGAAATTTTTGACTCTGTAAATCTGCTCAGAAGCAAGATTTTGCTTTAAAAGTGCGTTATATGGCAGAATCTAGCACCAAATAGATCATAGTTCGTGTTTTTCGAGTGCTTTTTGCAGTTTTACAAACTTTGGAATAAGTTGAAATCACGCTTTTCCGCGCAGATTTTCACAATCAAAAAGTTCATATTCCTATTCAGGACCTCATAATATGTATGAAATCTATCGACAGAAACATCATATTTCGTGTTTTTAGAGCGCTGTCTGCAGTTATATGGAGTTGAAATAAGTCAAATTACCACATTCTGAGCAGTTCCAAAGTATCGCAATTCACATAGATCTATCAAATACAACATAATACGCATGAATCCGTCCTCAAATGCACAAAATTTTGCGTTTCCAGCGAGTTAGCAGCGTTTTATCTGAGTCTCGTTGAGAAAACTTTGACTCTGTAAATCTGCTCAGAAGCAAGATTTCGCTTTAAATGTGCGTTATATGGCAGAATCTAGCAACCAAATACATCATATTTTGTGTTTTTAGAGTGCTATTTTCAGTTTTACAAACTTTGGAATGAGTCGAAGTCACGCTTTTCCGCGCAGATTTTCACGATCAAAAAAGTTCATTTTCCTATTCAGGACCTCATGCTTTGTATGAATCTATCGACAAAAACATCATATTTCGTGTTTTCAGAGCGCTCTCTGCAGTTATATGAAGTTTGAAATAAGTCAAAATTACCACATTCTGAGCAGTTTCAAAGTATCGCAAATCACATAAATCTATCCAATACAACATAATACACATGAATCCGTCCTCAAATGCACAAAATTTTGCGTTTCCAGCAAGTAATCAGCGTTTTTCTGAGTCTCGTTGCGAAATTTTTAAATCTGTAAATCTGCTCAGAAGCAAGACTTTGCTTTAAAAGTGCGTTATATGGCAGAATCTAGCACCAAATACATCATATTTCGTGTTTTTAGAGTGCTATTTGCAGTTTACAAACTTTGGAATAAGTCAGAATCACGCTTTTCTGCGCAGTTTTCCACAATCAAAAAGTTCATATTCCTATTCAGGACTCATAATATGTATGAATCCATCGAAAAAAACATCATATCTCGTGTTTCAAGAGCGCTTTCTGCAGTTATATGATGTTTGAAATAAGTCAAAATTACCACATTCTGAGCAGTTTCAAAGTATCGCAAATCACATACATCTATCCAATACAACATAATACGCATGAATCTGTCCACAAATGCACAAAATTTCGCGTTTCCAGCGTGTTATCAGCGTTTTATCTGAGTCTCGTTGAGGAATTTTTGACTGTAAATCTGCCCAGAAGCAAGATTTTGCTCTAAAAGTGCTTTTTATGGCAGAATCCATCACCAAATACATCATATTTAGTGTTTTTAGAATGCTATTTGCAGTTTTACAAACTTTGGAATGAGTCAAAATCACGCTTTTCCGCGCAGATTTTCACAATCAAAAAGTTCATATTCCTATTCAGGACCTTATAATATGTATGAATCTATCGACAAAAACATCATATTGTGTGTTTCCAGAGCGCTATCTGCAGTTATATGAAGTTTGAAATAAGTCAAAATTACCACATTCTGAGCAGTTTCAAAGTATCGCAAATCACATAAATCTATCCAATACAACATAATACGCATAAATCCGTCCTCAAATATACAAAATTTTGCGTTTCCAGCGAGTTATCAGCGTTTTTTTTGAGTCTCGTTGAGAAACTTGCGACTCTGTTAATCTGCTCAGAAGCAAGATTTTGCTTCAAAAGTGCGTTATATTGCAGAATCTAGCACCAAATACATCATATTTTGTGTTTTTAGAGTGCTATTTGCAGTTTTACAAACTTTAGAATAAGTCGAAATCACGCTTTTCCGCGCAGATTTTCACAATCAAAAAGTTCATATTCCTATTCAGGACCTCATAATATGTATGAACCTATCGACAAAAACATCATATTTCGTGTTTTCAGAGCGCTATCTGCAGTTATATGAAGTTTGAAACAAGTCAAAATTACCACATTCTGAGCAGTTTCAAAGTATCGCAAATCACATAAATCTATCCAATACAACATAATACGCATGAATCCGTCCTCAAATGCACAAAATTTTGCGTTTCCAGCGAGTTATCAGCGTTTTACCTGAGTCTAGTTGAGAAATTTTTGACTCTGTAAATCTGTTCAGAAGCAAGATTTTGCTTCAAAAGTGCGTTATATGGCAGAATCTAGCACCAAATACATAATATTTCTTGTTTTTAGAGTGCTATTTGCAGTTTTACAAACTTTGGAATAAGTTGAAATCACGCTTTTCCGCGAAGATTCTCACAATCAAAAAGTTCATATTCCCATTTGGGACCCCATAATATGTATGAATCTATCGACAAAAACATCATATTTTGTGTTCTCAGAGCGCTATCTGCAGTCATATGAAGTTTGAAATAAGTCAAAACTACCACATTCTGAGCAGTTTCAAAGTATCGCAAATCACATAAATCTATCCAATACAACATTATACGCATGAATCCGTCCTCAAATGCACAAAATTTTGCGTTTCCAGCGAGTTATAAGCGCTTTTTCTGAGTCTCGTTGAGAAATTTTTGACTCTGTAAATCTGCTCAGAGGCAGGATTTTGCTTCAAAAGTGCGTAAATGGCAGAATCTTGCAACAAATACATCATATTTCGTGTTTTTAGAGAGCTATTTGCAGTTTTACAAACTAAGGAATAAGTCGAAATCACGCTGTTCCGCGAAGATTCTCACAATCAAAAAGTACATATTCCTATTCAGGACCTCATAATATGTATGAATCTATCGACAAAAACCTCATATTTCGTGTTTTCAGAGCACTATCTGCAGTTATATGAAGTTTGAAATAAGTCAAAATTACCACATTCTGAGCTTATTCTAAGTATCGCAAATCACATGAATCTATCCAATACAACATAATACGCATGAATTCGTCCTCAAATGCACAAAATTTTACGTTTTCAGTGAGTTATCAGCGTTTTATCTGAGCCTCTTTGAGACATTTTTGACTCTGTAAATCTGCTCAGAAGCAAGATTTTGCTTCAAAAGTGCGTTATATGGCAGAATCTAGCACCAAATACATCATATTTCGTGTTTTTAGAGTGCCATTCGCAGTTTTACAAACTTTGGAATAAGTCGAAATCACGCTTTTCCGCGCAGATTTTCACAATCAAAAAGTTCATATTCCTATTCAGTACCTCATAATATGTATGAATCTATCGGCAAAAACATCATATTTCGTGTTTTCAGAGCGCTATCTGCAGTTGTATGAAGTTTGAAATAAGTCAAAATTACCACATTCTGAGCAGTTTAAAAGTATCGCAAATCACATAAATCTATCCAATACAACATAATACGCATGAATCCGTCCTCAAATGCACAAAATTTTGCGTTTCCAACGAGTTATCAGCATTTATCTGAGTCTCGTTGAGAAATTTTTGAGTCTGTAAATCTGCTCAGAAGCAAGTTTTCGCTTCAAAAGTGCGTTATATGGCCAAATCTAGCATCAAATACATCATATTTCGTGTTTTAAGAGTACTATTTGCAGTTTTACAAACTTTGTAATAAGTCGAAATCACGCCTCTCTGCGAAGATTTTCACAATCAAAAAGTTAATATTCCTATTCAGGACCTCATAATATGTATAAATCTATCGACAAAAACATCATATGTCGTGTTTTCAGAGCGCTATCTGCATTTATATGAAGTTTGAAATAAGTCAAAATTACCACATTCTGAGCTGTTTCAAAGTATCGCAAATCACATGAATCTATCCAATACAACATAATACGCATGAATCCGTCCTCAAATGCACAAAGAAGAAACAAAATCCGGTGAGTGATTCGACCCTGAAAGGAGAAGGTCACAGATAGTGTCAGTGAGATATTTCAAGGTATTTTATTCCTTATTAATTAATATTCTAGAGTTAGAATAGTTATATAAAATATAACCATATCCCCTATCGATCACATGAACCAAATAAACATAAACCTGAATAATTCCAATATAACCCTCAATTCACACGCCAAATTACCAAGACTTGGCTTAGGTCGGTCAGCTAACGGCACCTGCCGTTTTTCAGTGCTACCAGCACATCTCTATGCAAGTAGAGACAATGTCACTTAATTGCCTACAAACACAACAACGTTTAACTGGTCACAGTAAGTGAATCTTATAAGGGGTAGTAAAAACAAAAAATCGACTACAATATACAATAATATCTCATACTCAACATGAGTACGTCACAACCCATCCCCACCTACGCCAATACAGCAAGAAAACCAAAACAAACACCAACTCAAAACTTCCCGACAAAAGAGCAGGCAATAATAATGAAAGCGACTGAAAACCTACTGATCAAAGACTACATAATGGCTATAGGCAACATTGTAGAACCAAAAAATATACAATTCGTATCAAAAATCTCGAACAATCGAATATGCGTATACCTTGCCAATAAAGAAATGGTAAATACACTTCTGGAAAACCACAAAACCATCAAAATCCTTAACCAAGAAATTGAAATTAGACGTTTAATCTCACCCGCAATAAAATTGGTACTATCCAATGTCTGCCCATCAATACCCCATCAATTTATAGAACAATTAATAACACGACACGGAATAAAACCAGTATCCCCTATCCACTTTCAACGAGCTGGCCTACAAGAACACGCCTACTCTCATATTTGCAGCTTTAGAAGACAGTTATATGTATCACATCAAAGTAATGAGATACAGGATAGTTTACTGTTCAACTTTGAAAACACAGAATACAGAATATATCTTAGCGGCGAAAATGTAATTTGTCATCTATGCAACAGAGTAGGCCATCCTTACTCAAAGTGCGAATCTTACAAGCTGAGCAATACTGGAAGTTCGGGAAGACCAAAGAACAAAAGACCAGCACCTGCAGACTCAGAAACTGAAAACAACACAGGAACTCCAAATGAAACAATGATAATAGAAAACACCGAACCAAACCCTGTAGAATTATCTCAGAATACTATCACAGTAAACAATGAAGAACCAATAATCAAAAATACCTCAACTGAACCACCGAATAAGTGAGAAAACAATGTCAAACAACCCCTAAAAAAACTAAAAAAGGCAAACACAGGAACGAGATCTAGATCACAGAGTCCTGCCAGCCAGACAACATTGGACGAACAATCAACACAAATACACGAAGAAATGTTGAATTTCCCAGACCAATATAAGATAACATACACTGAACTCAAGGACTTCTTACAAAATGTACATGGATCCAATGAACATTTACAAATAGCAAAAGAACTTGAAATAGACACAAACGAACTGATAAATATGTTACAGAACACAAGAACTTGTATAACCGATAAAACACTAAAAGGCAGACTGACGCGTATTATAACTAAACTCAAGTTACAACTACAAGAAGAGCGTAACAGAGACCAAAACATTTCATATTAACAGCAAGAAATTGCGGTTATTATACAGTGGAACAACAACGGACTCCAAACACATACTGGAGAACTTCAGCTAATAATACAAGACCATAATCCACAGTTCATATGCATTCAAGAAACCAGACTACGAGAAAATAAAACTTACAAATTAAAATACTACAACACATATAGGCAAGACAGAACACAAGATCAAAGTCAAATAGCCAGTGGAGGTGTTGCAATCTTATGTAAAAACTCAATACAAACACAAAGAATAGCACTAAACACAGAACTAGAAGCTATTGCAATCCAAACAGACTATCCAACACAAATGACACTTTGTAATATCTATATCCCACCAAATAAAACAATAACCGCAAGTGAAATCTCAAACATAACCAATCAGTTGCCACAGCCGTTCATGATCCTTGGAGATTTCAAAGCTCACAACATTCTTTGGGAATCACAACATACAAACCAAAGAGGCAAAATAATAGAAGATACTCTACTCGATAACTTAGTCTTATTGAATGATAGCTCCCCAACATACTTCTCTAGTCGCACAGGGAGCTTTAGTATTATAGATTTGACCTTCGCAAGTCCAAGACTAGCATCGAATATAATCTGGGAAACACTACCACTACTCAGCTCTGATGGTCACCTTCCAATTAAAATAACATTTCAAGAACAAACCAGTAACGAAAATCGCAAACACGAAGTAAAAAAATGGAACTTTAGAAAAGCAAACTGGGATCAATATCAAGCAGAAATGAAAAATTCAAATCAAGAAATACAGATTCAAAACATAAACAAAACAATGAGCAACTTTGTGCTTAGCATAACAAGAGCAGCGGAAAAATCAATTGGGTACATTGCAAAACCAGCAGAGACAAGGAAAAAAAGTTCCATGGTGGAACCTCGAGTGTAAAGAAGCTATAAAGCTTCAAAAATCTGCTTTATATAAATACAGAAAGCAGAAAACTACTAATAACCTAATAGAACTCCAAAAAGCCAGAGCAATATGTAGGAAGACTATCAATCAAAGTAAAAAAAACATCATGGCAACAATATGTATCAACAATACACCAGGAAACACCAATGAAGACAGTATGGACAAAAGTCAATAGGATGAAAGGAAATGATGCACCGTATGAAATGAAAAATTTGAAAATAAATGGACAGACAGTTACTGAGCTCGAAGAGATTACAAACTCACTAGCACAACACTACGAAAAAACCTTCAGCAATGAAAACTATGGAAGAAACTTCATCATAATAAAAACAGAAGCTGAAAATGCACCCTTTAGCATACAACCAGACATAAACAACCCAATAAACGACACATTTACTTTAAGAGAGCTAACACATGCAATTGGAAGAACCAAAAAAGATACAAGCCCTGGACCAGATAACATACCACCATTACTAATTAGTCAGCTACCCATAGAATCAAAAGATTATCTTCTAAAACTATATAACCATATCTGGTCCTCTCATACATTTCCTGATCAATGGCGTGAATCAATAATTGTCCCTATACTGAAACCAAATAAAAATAAGACAGATCCCGCAAACTATCGACCCATATCCCTAACCAATTGCATAAGCAAAATAATGGAAAAAATGATAACAGCTAGAATAAGCTGGTACTTGGAAAAACACGAATTATTGACAAGAGCTCAAACTGGATTCCGATCCGGACGTTCTACTATAGATAACCTAGTTATACTTACCCCAGAAATTCAACAATCGATCAAACTCAAGCAGCATCTAATCGCAGTCTTCTTTGACCTTGAGGAGGCTTACGATACGACCTGGAGACATAATATTTTAAAAACTCTACAAGAATACGGCATGGAAGGAAACACCCTCCATTTCATAAAGAACTTTCTCACTGATAGAAGTTTTAAGGTGAAAGCAAACGGAGTACTCTCAGAGACGAGGTCCCAAGAAAATGAAATACCCCAAGGTTCAACCCTAAGCGCTACATTATTCCTGATTGCAATCAACACAATAGTAGAAAGCATACAAAATCCAGTAAAATATCTCATATACGCAGACGATTTAGTAATTTTCCATAAAAGCAAAAATATAGATTGGATACAAAAGCAGCTACAAGAAGCAATTGATAAAACCCAATATCGGACCAATAATATAGGATTCAATTTCTCACAACAGAAAACAAAAGCTATTCATTTAAGTAGACACAAAAAAAGACTAATAAACCCGGAAATTAAACTGAGCAATATCGAAATAACCTATATGACTGAAATATGATTCCTAGGTATAGTCCTTGATAGAAAACTGACATGGAAAGAGCATATAAGAATACTTGCTGCTGAATGCTGCAGAAAATTAAATATATTGAAGGTACTGTCGCATTACAAGTGGGGAGCAGAGAGATCCACGCTACTAACAATATATAGATCACTAATAAGAAGCAAAATCGATTATGGCTCCATAGCTTACGGAACAGCAAAACCGAATGACCTAAATTGTTCAAACACAATTCACAATAGAGCACTTAGATTAATAACTGGAGCATATCGCACAAGCCCTATCGAAAGTCTACTCTGCGAAGACAACGAACCATCACTCCAAGATAGAAGAATACTATTATCACTAACATATATCACAAACCTGGCCACCCAACCAAATCATCCAACATACGCACACATTTTCGACCCAAAATCACAAACAACGACACTTAAATCTCATTTCCCTTTCCAAGCATATATCAAAACCATGTTAGACTCCTTGAGCTATACTATTCCAAACATCCAAACCAACAACATAAATATTACACCACCTTGGCTTATTAAAATACCAAATGCTAATCTCAACATGTGCAACTATAATAAAAACGACAAAAGTCCAAATTTTCTCCAAAGTACCTTCAAAGAAATCATCTCTTACTACAAAGAACATACTTATATATACACAGACGCGTCAAAAATGAACAATAATGTAGAAGCAGCAATAATAACTGAAGAAAAAACTCATAAATACCACCTACCAGACCATACGTCAATATACACAGCAGAAATATTCAGCATCTATGAGAGTATGAAGATAATCTCCAAAAATGATAGCCACAAATTCTCAAACTAGCTAATATGCTCCGACTCCCTCAGTTCCATTCTGTAAATTCAACAATTATTCCCAAAACACCCATTACTCAAAGTCATTCAGGAAATCCTTTTCCAAATGAACCAAAAAAACATACAAATATCCCTCATCTGGATCCCCTCCCATATCGGATTACTGGTAATGAGAAAGCTGACATCGCTGCAAAAGAAGCTATCAACAATAGAGAAATCATCGATCTTACTCTAGCAAATGATATAAGAAACGAAATAAAGAGAGTAATAAAGGAAAAATGGAATAATAAATGGAAAGAGACAACAAATAACAAGTTGAGAGATGTACAAGATCAAATAATTAAATGGAATCCAGAAACAAAAGTAAGACAAGAGCAAATAATACTGACCAGATTGAAAATTGGACACACAAAAATTACCCACAGCCACCTACTAAGAAGAGCCGAACAGACTAAATGCGAGGAGTGCGATGTCACCTTAACTATCAACCACATTATCATAGAATGTCCAAAATATCAACATCAGAGACTATACCATCAAATACCAGAGAATTTGAAGCAAGCTTTGAATCAAGACAGTACGAAGACAATAGAATACATAAAAGACATAGGCTTAACCGATTGTATTTAAATAACTGTACTACATACTACACAACTAATATTGACATTTGAAAATAAATATGTAATTACAAGACTATAAACATCACTCGTGTTAATACCTAACGGTAAAGCACGTTGATATCAATAAAAAAAAAAAAAAAAAAAATGCACAAAATTTTGCGTTTCCAGTGAGTTATCAGCGTTTTATCTGAGTCTCGTTGAGAAACTTTTGACTCTGTAAATCTGCTCAGAAGCAAGATTTTGCTTCAAAAGTGCGTTACATGGCAGAATCTAGCACCAAATACATCATATATCGTGTTTTTAGAGTGCTTGTTACGATAGCTCGATGAACCAACGTATTTAGCTGATTTTTTTAGTGGACTGTATTTTGATGTTGAAGGTGGTTTCACTATTTTTACATCCAGTGAGGAAATTGTGAATAAGGAAACGTACTCACTCTGATATTTGTCCCAATTGTTGCACATCGGCGATGATTGTTGTAGCGGTGTTGATAAGCGGTTGGCGGTGATGAGAAGCGGTTAGCGGAGCACACACATATAATATTTTCTCGGAGTCACAACGCGAAAGCACGTGCGATAAACTCACATAAAGCGACAGACATGCGTTCACTGCGAAGGTCTTCAAACAACAGGTTGCGGGCGAACTTGTCTCTAACGACAAGTTACAATATTAAATATAATTGTAAAATATAGACAGGTATGTCCATCTGTTATCAGGATTGAAATTAAACAATATTTCAACCACAGAGTACGGGATAATGGAATAATGAGCTTGGAATAAATGCGGTAAAAAGCAGGAAAGGACATTATGTTAAATGGCGAAACCATCCTCCCCGCGTTGAAAATACTCAGTATTTTAAAAACACTAAAGTTTAAATTATAATTAAAATTAGACTTATAAATACCAACCCTCTAATTAATTAATTAAGCGAGAAAAAAAAAGAAGAAAAAAAATATATATATCAACTAGACAGCTCTAGTTGCATTACTGCAGCGGCAATGGACAAAGTTTTACTACCGGGCGTTTAAATTTTGTTGTAGGTGTTCTTATTAGAGCAACTCTAACCGTACCATCCTTGCCTGGATAAACTTGCTCTATGACACCCAGCGGCCAGCGGAGCGGGGGTACATTATCCTGATTTATCAATACTACAGTACCGATTGTTACTGGATTGTCAGGCTTACACCACTTTTGTCTTATTTGAAGTGTATGTAAATATTCCTGTCGCCATCTTTGCCAATATGATTGAACTAAACTATCTAGTAATTGTTTGCGGCTCACAAGATTAGTATTTTCTTGTGAGATCTCATGAGCGGGTAAATATTGTATAGGCGTGCTCACGAGAAAATGAGCGGGGGTAAGAACCTCTGGATGAGGATCAGCGGTTAATAAGCAAAGCGGACGCGAATTTAAAAGCGCTTCTATTTGCGTTAAAATAGTCATAAGCTCCTCAAATGTGAGCAGTTGTGAGCCTATAATGCGGTATAAATGAGTTTTAAAACTCTTTATGTTTGACTCCCATAACCCTCCAAAATGGGGAGCACGGGAGGGAATCATTTTCCATTCGATTCGACGATTGGCTAAATTTTCACCAAGTGCGGTATTATATTGTTGCGAAGCGAGAAATTCGTTTAGTTGAGTTTTGGCACCTACAAAGTTTGTTCCGTTATCGGAATAAAGCTGAGATACTGGACCACGTCGTGATATAAATCTCTTAAAAGCGTTAAGAAAAGCTTCAGTAGATAAGTCTGAAACCAATTCAATGTGCACTGCTTTCGTCACTAGACATATAAATAGACAAATATAAGCCTTTTGACTTCGCTGTCCACGACGTCGAGATAGAGTTATATTTATAGGGCCGGCGTAATCAACGCCTGTATTAACAAATGCTTCTGATTCGCGTACTCGAAATGATGGAAGATCTGCCATTTTTGGTTGCGGATGAGACGGCGAGTGTTTAAAACAGCGATTACATAAGCGCACTCTATGTCTGACAATATTTCTAGCAGATAAAATCCAGAATCGTTGACGAATAATTGCAATAAGTAAGTCCGGTCCTGCGTGACCTTGTGTTTTATGGTAAAAATCAATGATAATATTTACAATATGATCTCGTTTGGGTAGGATTGCGGGATGACGTGCTTCGTACGGCAAGTCTGCATTTGACAATCTTCCGCCTACTCTTAAAATTCCGGCATCGTCAACGAAGGGATCTAATTTGCGTATTTGATTAGATGTGATTAATTTCTGTTTAATGTTAATAATGTCATCTTTGAAATGAACATTTTGGAGCTGTGAGATTATCATAGTTTCGGCCATATTTAAATCTGATGCGATTATCATATTTGAGCGGGGTATTTTTCTTATGAATTTGAATACATAGACAACTATACGTAATAATTTTAACCATGATGAAACTCTAAGTGCGAGCGTACATAATAATGATGGCTCAGAAACCCGAGTAGCGGTAACAATTAATGTTTTGGAATTAAATTCGGGCAGTTCTGAGCAAGTAGCGGGCGTAAAAGGCTCTATTGGCCAAAGAGATATAGGATCTCGTAACCATGGTGGTCCGCACCACCACTGATTGTGCGATTTTAGCTGTGAAGGCCGTAGGCTTCGCGAAAGACAGTCACTGGGATTGTCAATTCCAGCGACGTGATAAAAATGTTTTGAATTTAGAATATCTTGACATTGAGCAACGCGGTTGCTAACAAAAATGTTCCAGCGGTGCGGAGATGAATGAATCCATGAAAGAGCTATTTTAGAGTCTGAGAATGCAAATATATCATTTATATGATAGCGAGAATTATATGTATTATATACTAATCTTACTAGTTCAGCCATAAGTAAGTTAGCGCATAATTCTAGGCGTGCAAGCGACACGATTTTTACCGGTGCCACCTTGGATTTAGCGCATACGATGTTGGTGGACACCTCATCGGCTGGGTTTGTTACATGAAAATAAATAACACAACCGTAAGCTTTCAAACTGGCATCTGCAAAAGCTACTAAGTTAACTCTGCAATTATTGACTACGTTTAAATGACGTGGTATGCGTAACTCTGTTAAAAGTGGTAACTCTTTCGTAAATAATTTATACATTTGTACAATTTCATTAGGGGGTGTTTCATCCCAACCTATTTGTTGAAGCCAAAGTTCCTTAATAAGTAACTTTGCGTAAAGTATGACAGGTGCAGCTAACCCTAACACGTCCCATAAACGTGCTACGGTGGAAAGTATAGTGCGTTTAGTACAAACATTGTTGTTAGCATTGTTAATCTCATATGTAAGTGTATCATCTGTTTGATTCCATTTTAATCCGAGTACTTTCAAGGAATTTTCCTTGTCAAATTCAGTATGTTGTAATAAGCGTAAAGACTCAGGAATTTCAGATAAAGCTAAATTTGAATTACTTGCCCATTTTGTTAGTTCAAAGCCTCCTAATTTAAATAAAGAAATAAGATCGGATGCTAACATCACCGCTTCATTTTCATTGATAACAGATGTGGCTAAATCGTCCATGTAAATTTGAGATTCAGCCACAGAGGCGGCTTGAGGAAATTTTGCGCGTTCGTCGCTTATTAACTGACGTACAGTACGAAGTGCCAGAAACGGACTAGATTTAATACCGAACGCTACACAATTAAATGAGAAAGTGCGGATTTTTTCATCTGTATTGAATCTAAACAGAATTTTTTGATATATGCGGTGATTAGGATTAATTGTTATCTGTAAATACATTCGTTTAATATCAGCAGTTAAAGCAAATTTAAATAATCTGAAATTTAATAATATTGTAAATAGATCATTTTGTAAATTACAACCTGCGTAGAGAATATCATTAAGAGATAATGTAGAATCAGTTTTACAACTAGCGTCCAATACCAAGCGGATTTTGGTAGTGGTCTTATCCTCCCTTATTACAGGGTGGTGCGGAATATAATATCCCTCGCGATTATCATTTCCAGGCGGTATTTCAGATAGATATCCATCTGCGCAGTATTGTTTAATAATTTCGTTGTATTTGTTGCGTAATGGCGGGTTGCGATCTAGTTTACGTTCAAGTGACGTGAAGCGATTATATGCGGTTGTGTAAGAATTACCTAATAGTTCAGGCTCTCTACAAAATGGTAAATCTACACGGTATCTACCGGTCTTGTCACGGGTAACAGAATCTTCATATAGTTTTTCACATTGCGATTCATCAGGGCTAATGAATTTATTATTTTGAAATTCTTCCAATTCCCAGAACTTATTTAGCGTATTATCTAATGCGGTATTCGAAATAGAACAGAATGCACGTGATTCTGATTACATTTCGAGCGAAGTGGGAACATTTCCCATAAGTACATAACCAAATATGGTTTCAATAGCGGGCGGGGCGGTTGCTGAGGCTGGTGACCGACCAGCCAATAATATATGCGGAAATAATTTTGCACCTAAAACTAGGTCGACGTCTCCCGGAATGTTCCAGGTCGAGTCAGCGAGCGGAAGTCTAGAGAGACCTTGAAGTACTGATGGGTCTATAAATACCGTTGGCAGCTTATCAGTTATAGAATCTACCACCAAAGATTGTATATTAAATTTATCTCCAGAAATTCTGGATTCTATATTTAACATAACATAACCGCGAATTGGTCGCGATGTATTGCCTACACCCTTTATAAATGAATTATTGAGCGAGATGATGTCTAAATTAAGCTTTCTACAGCAATCGATTGTTATAATATTATCTTGAGACGCGTTATCTATTAAACATCGTATAAGAACATTTTTGCCTTGTTTATTTTTCGCGTGAATTTGTGCGGTAGATAATAGAACAGTTGAGCGAAGAAGTGGTGTTGTTTTGGTACGAGTGCACAGCGATACTGCATTCGAACTTTCATCAGGGCTTGCTGCGGGAGCTTTGCACTGCGCATGCGCGTTCATTACGTTCGTTGATTGTGCGTTTGACGTTTCTATTGGCGCCTTATTAAAATGTAACAAACTGTGATGACGTTTGTTACAATTGCGGCAAACGTGTTTTGATTTGCAATTATATACGCTATGCATTAAGCTTAAACAATTTACACAGCCCTTATTTATTTTAATATAATTGAATCTATTTGTGACTGGCATATCCTTAAACGTAGTGCACTCATATAACCTTTGATGATCATTTTTCTTACATAACTTGCAGTGAAAATTCATATTACTATTAATTACAAATGAATGCGTATTACGTTTAACAAAGGGTTCTACGCGTGATTGTGCAGATACTGAAGGTGAGGGTATATTATTATTAAAGGCGATACGTGTATTTGTGGTCCTCTCCAATATTTTAACTTGACCTTTAGCAAAAGTGACAAAGTCCTTATAAGAAGGAATTTCCTTATTTCTTACAGACATTTCAAATAATTGTGCGGTTTGAGAATCTACCCTTTTCAGGGCTAAAGATAGAAATATAAAATCTTTAAGATCTTCGATCTTAAGCTGTTCCAATGCTTGTACAGCAGAGGAGAAATTTTCTATAAATTTATTTAAGTTATGGCTGTTATAATTGTAAGATTTTAATTCAAGAATACTGTTTAAATAATAAGTACCTAAAGCTCTTGTATCTTGATACCTTTTAACTAGACCTTCCCATAATGATGCGTAATTGTCACCATTAGGTATGACACCTGCGGTTAACTTTAAAGCGTTATGCGTAAGTTTGCCCATAAGATATTGTATGCGTTGTGAATCTGACAGTTGTACATTATTGTGAATATTTGCTTTGAATGATTCATAAAAGACTGGCCAGTTTTCAATTTTTCCGTCAAATGAAGGCAGTACTATTGGCGGTAATTTAGTTGAACATTTTGCGGGTTGCGCGCAAGTAGCGGTTGAAGTACTAGACTTATTAAGTGTATCATATTTTGCGCGAACTCGTTTTACATATGAATATAATTCGTCAAATGCGGATATAGCTTCAAAATTCGGGATAAATGTTGCATCTGATTTTAAACTTAATTCGTTGACCTCGTCTATTAAACTCATATATTCTGTTCTCAGCTGATCGACAGTTTCAGTCGATGCCAAGAAATTCTCACACGAACGTGTTTCAGCAGTAACAATTGTTTTAGATGATTCGTACAAACGGTTTAATCTGGCAAACATGGCGGACTTTTTACTTTCTAGAAGTTTAATTTTTGCTTCCATGATTTAAATATAATAAAATGCGTAATAAATGGGTGGTGTAAGCGTGGCAATAGCGGTAACAAAGTAATATTCGAAAAGAAATATTCGAATTTCTAGCGGTTTAATTATTATTAATTTAATTAAGATAAATAATAAACGTGATGTATGTGATCTTGAACTATTTAATTGATATATAGTTCGAGCGGTATTCAATTGAATAAAGATAGCGGTTATAATATAACAGAAAATACTGAATTGTTTTAAAGACAATAATTAATGTGCAACAATGGTAAATATATATATAATACTGAGTAAATCCGGCTCGAAGGACCAATGTTACGATAGCTCGATGAACCAACGTATTTAGCTGATTTTTTTAGTGGACTGTATTTTGATGTTGAAGGTGGTTTCACTATTTTTACATTCAGTGAGGAAATTGTGAATAAGGAAACGTACTCACTCTGATATTTGTCCCAATTGTTGCACATCGGCGATGATTGTTGTAGCGGTGTTGATAAGCGGTTGGCGGTGATGAGAAGCGGTTAGCGGAGCACACACATATAATATTTTTTCGGAGTCACAACGCGAAAGCACGTGCGATAAACTCACATAAAGCGACAGACATGCGTTCACTGCGAAGGTCTTTAAACAACAGGTTGCGGGCGAACTTGTCTCTAACGACAAGTTACAATATTAAATATAATTGTAAAATATAGACAGGTATGTCCATCTGTTATCAGGATTGAAATTAAACAATATTTCAACCACAGAGTACGGGATAATGGAATAATGAGCTTGGAATAAATGCGGTAAAAAGCAGGAAAGGACATTATGTTAATTCGCAGTTTTACAAACTTTGGAATAAGTCGAAATCACGCTTTTCCGCGCAGATTTTCACAATCAAAACGTTTATATTCCTATTCAGGACCTCATAATATGTATGAATCTATCGACAAAAACATCATATTTCGTGTTTTCAGAGCGCTATCTGCAGTTATATGAAGTTTGAAATAAGTCGAAATTACCACATTCTGAGCTGTTTCAAAGTATCGCAAATCACATGAATCTATCCAATACAACATAATACGCATGAATCCGTCCTCAAATGCACAAAATTTTGCGTTTCCAGCAAGTTATCAGCGTTTTATCTGAGTCTCGTTGAGACATTTTTGACTCTGTAAATCTGCTCAGAAGCAAGATTTTGCTTTAAAAGTGCGTTATATGGCAGAATCTAGCACTGAATACATCATATTTCGTGTTTTTAGAGTGCTATTTGCAGTTTTACAAACTTTGGAACAAGTCGGAATCACGCTTTTCCGCGCAGATTTTCACAATCATAAAGTTCATATTCCTATTCAGGACCTCATAATATGTATGAATCTATCGAAAAAAACATCATATTTCGTGTTTTCAGAGCGCTATCTGCAGTTATATGGAGTTTGAAATAAGTCAGAATTACCACATTCTGAGCAGTTTCAAAGTATCGCAAATCACATAAATCTATCCACTACAACATAATACGCATGATTCCGTCCTCAAATGCACAGAATTTTGCGTTTCCAGCGAAATATCAGCATCTATCTGAGTCTTGTTGAGAAATTTTTGACTCTGTAAATCTGCTCAGAAGCAAGATTGTGCTACAAAAGTGCGTTATATGGCCGAATCTAGCATCAAATACATCATATCTTGTGTTTTTAGAGTGCTATTTGCAGTTTTACAAACTTTGGAATAAGTCAGAATCACGCTTTTCCGCGAAGATTTCCACAATCAAAAAGTTCATATTTCTATTCAGGACCTCATAATTAGTATGAATCTATCGACAAAAACATCATATTTCGTGTTTTCAGAGCGCTATCTGCAGTTATATGAAGATTGAAATAAGTCAAAATTACCAAATTCTGAGCTGTTTCAAAGTATCGCAAATCACATGAATCTATCCAATACAACATAATACGCATTAATCCGTCCTCAAATGCACAGAGTTTTGCGTTTCCAGCGAGTTATCAGCGTTTTACCTAAGTCTCGTTGAGAAATTTTTGACTCTGTAAATCTGCTCAGAAGTAAGATTTTGCTTTAAAAGTGCGTTATATGGCAGAATCTAGCACTAAATACATCATATTTTGTGTTTTTAGAGTGCTATTTGCAGTTTTACAAACTTTGGAATAAGTCGGAGTCACGCTTTTCCGCGCAGATTTTCACAATCATAGAGTTCATATTCCTATTCAGGAGCTCATAATATGTATGAATCTATCGCCAAAAATATCATATTCCGTGTTTTCAGAGTGCTATCTGCAGTTATATGAAGTTTGAAATAAGTCAAAATTACCACATTCTGAGCAGTTTCAAAGTATCGCAAATCACATAGATCTATCCAATACAACATAATACGCATGAATCCGTCGTCAAATGCACAGAATTTTGCGTTTCCAGCGAGTTATCAGCGTTTTCTCTGAGTCTTGTTGAGAAATTTTTGACTCTGTGAATCTGCTCAGAAGCAAGATTTTGCTTCAAAAGTGCGTTATATGGCAAAATCTAGCACCAAATACATCATATTTCGTGTTCTTAGAGCGACATTTGCAGTTCTACAAACTTTGGAATAAGTCGAAACCACGCTTTTCCGCGCAGATTTTCACAATCAAAAAGTTCATATTTCTATTCAGGACCTCATAATATGTATGAATCTATCGGCAGAAACATCATATTTCGTGTTTTCAGAGCGCTATCTGCAGTTATATGAAGTTTTGAAATAAGTCAGAATTACCACATTCTGAGCAGTTTCAAAGTATCGCAAATCACATAAATCTATCCAATACAACATAATACACATGAATCCGTCCTCAAATGCACAAAATTTTGCGTTTCCAGCGAGTTATCAGCATCTATCTGAGTCTTGTTGAGAAATTTTTGACTCTGTATATCTGCTCAGAAGCAAGATTTTGCTTTAAAAGTGCGTTATATGGCCGAATCTAGCATCAAATATATCATATTTCGTGTTTTTAGAGTGCTATTTGCAGTTTTACAAACTTTGGAATAAGTCGGAATCACGCTTTTCCGCGAAGATTTTCACAATCAAAGAGTTGATATTCCTATTCAGGACCTCATAATATGTATGAATCTATCGACAAGAACATCATATTTCGTGTTTTCAGAGCGCTATCTGCAGTTATATGAAGTTTGAAATAAGTCAAAATTACCACATTCTGAGCTGATCCAAAGTATCTCAAATCACATGAATCTATCAAATACAACATAATATGCATGAATCTGTCCTCAAATGCACAAAATTCTGCGTTTCCAGCGAGTTATCAGCGTTTTATCTAAGTCTCGATGAGACATTTTTGACTCTGTGAATCTGCTCAGAAGCAAGATTTTGCTTCAAAAGTGCGTTATATGGCAGAATCTAGCACCAAATACATCATATTTTGTGTTTTTAGAGTGCCATTTGCAGTTTTACAAACTCTGGAATAAGTCGGAGTCACGCTTTTCCGCGCAGATTTTCACAATCATAGAGTTCATATTCCTATTCAGGAGCTCATAATATGTATGAATCTATCGCCAAAAACATCATATTCCGTGTTTTCAGAGTGCTATCTGCAGTTATATGAAGTTTGAAATAAGTCAAAATTACCACATTCTGAGCAGTTTCAAAGTATCGCAAATCACATAGATCTATCCAATACAACATAATACGCATGAATCCGTCGTCAAATGCACAGAATTTTGCGTTTCCAGCGAGTTATCAGCGTTTTCTCTGAGTCTTGTTGAGAAATTTTTGACTCTGTGAATCTGCTCAGAAGCAAGATTTTGCTTCAAAAGTGCGTTATATGGCAAAATCTAGCACCAAATACATCATATTTCGTGTTCTTAGAGCGACATTTGCAGTTCTACAAACTTTGGAATAAGTCGAAACCACGCTTTTCCGCGCAGATTTTCACAATCAAAAAGTTCATATTTCTATTCAGGACCTCATAATATGTATGAATCTATCGGCAGAAACATCATATTTCGTGTTTTCAGAGCGCTATCTGCAGTTATATGAAGTTTGAAATAAGTCAGAATTACCACATTCTGAGCAGTTTCAAAGTATCGCAAATCACATAAATCTATCCAATACAACATAATACACATGAATCCGTCCTCAAATGCACAAAATTTTGCGTTTCCAGCGAGTTATCAGCATCTATCTGAGTCTTGTTGAGAAATTTTTGACTCTGTATATCTGCTCAGAAGCAAGATTTTGCTTTAAAAGTGCGTTATATGGCCGAATCTAGCATCAAATATATCATATTTCGTGTTTTTAGAGTGCTATTTGCAGTTTTACAAACTTTGGAATAAGTCGGAATCACGCTTTTCCGCGAAGATTTTCACAATCAAAGAGTTGATATTCCTATTCAGGACCTCATAATATGTATGAATCTATCGACAAGAACATCATATTTCGTGTTTTCAGAGCGCTATCTGCAGTTATATGAAGTTTGAAATAAGTCAAAATTACCACATTCTGAGCTGATCCAAAGTATCTCAAATCACATGAATCTATCAAATACAACATAATACGCATGAATCTGTCCTCAAATGCACAAAATTCTGCGTTTCCAGCGAGTTATCAGCGTTTTATCTAAGTCTCGATGAGACATTTTTGACTCTGTGAATCTGCTCAGAAGCAAGATTTTGCTTCAAAAGTGCGTTATATGGCAGAATCTAGCACCAAATACATCATATTTTGTGTTTTTAGAGTGCCATTTGCAGTTTTACAAACTTTGGAATAAGTCGAAATCACGCTTTTTCGCGCAGAATTCCACAATCAAAAAGCTCATATTCCCATTCAGGACCTCATAATATGCATGAATCTATCGACAAAAACATCATATTTTGTGTTTTTAAAGCGCTATCTGCAGTTATATGAAATTTGAAATAAGTCAAAATTACCACATTCTGAGCAGTTTCAAAGTATCGCAAATCACATAAATCTATCCAATACAGCATAATACGCATGAATCCGTCCACAAATGCACAGAATTTTGCGTTCCAGCGAGTTATCAGCGTTTTTTCTGAGTCTCGTTGAGAAAATTTTTACTCTGTAAATCTGCTCAGAAGTAAGATTTTGCTTCAAAAGTGCGTTATATGGAAGAATCTAGCACCAAAAACATCATATTTCGTGATTTTAGAGTGCTATCCGCAGTGTTTCAAACTTTGGAATGAGTCGAAATCACGCTTTTCCGCGCAGATTTTCGCAATCAAAAAGTTCATATTCCTATTCAGGACCTCATAATACGTATGGATCTATCGACAAAAACATCATATTCCGTGTTTTCAGAGCGCTATTTGCAGTTTTATGAAGTTTGGAATAATTCAAAATTACCACATTCTGAGCAGTTTGAAAGTATCGCAAATCACATAAATCTATCCAATACAACATAATACGCATGAATTCGTCCTCAAATGCACAAAATTTTGCGTTTCCAGCGAGTTATCAGCGTTTTATCTGAGTCTCGTTGAGAAATTTTTGACTCTGTAAATCTGCTCAGAAGCAAGATTTTGCTCCGAGAGTGCGTTATATGGCAGAATCTAGCACCAAATACATCATATTTCGTGTTTTTAGAGTGCTATTTGCAGTTTTACAAACTCTGGAATAAGTCGAAATCACGCTTTTCCGCGAATATTTTCACAATCAGAAAGTTCATATTCCTATTCAGGACCTCATAATATGTATGAATCTTTCGAAAAAAACATCATATTTCGTGTTCTCAGAGCTCTATCTGCAGTTATATGAAGTTTGAAATAAGTCAAAATTACCACATTCTGAGCAGTTTCAAAGTATCGCAAAACACATAAATCTATCCAATACAACATAATACGCATGAATCCGTCCACAAATGCACACATTTGTGCGTTCCAGCGAGTTATCAGCGTTTTTTCTGGGTCTCATTGAGAAATTTTTGACTCTGTAAATCTGCTCAGAAGCAAGATTTTGCTTCAAAAGTGCGTTATATAGAAGAAACTAGCACCAAAAACGTCATATTTTGTGTTTTTAGAGTGCTATTTGCAGTTTTACAAACTTTGGAATAAGTCGAAATCACGCTTTTCTGCGCAGATTTTCACAATCAAAACGTTCATATTCCTATTCAGGACCTCATAATATGTATGAATCTATCGAAAAAAACATCATATTTCGTGTTTTCAGAGCGCTATCTACAGTTATATGAAGTTTGAAATAAGTCAAAACTACCACATTCTGAGCAGTTTCAAAGTATCGCAAATCACATAAATTCATCAAATACAACATAATACGCATGAATCTGTCCTTAAATGCACAAAATTTTGCGTTTCCAGCGAGTTATCAGCGTTTTTTCTGAGTCTCGTTCAGAAATTTTTGACTCTGTAAATCTGCTCAGAAACGAGATTTTGCTTCAAAAGTACGTTATATGGCAGAATCTAGCACCAAATACATCATATTTCGTGTTTTTAGAGTGCCATTTGCAGTTTTACAAACTTTGGAATAAGTCGAAATCACGCTTTTCCGGGCAGATTTTCACAATCAAAAAGTTCATATTCTTATTCAGGACCTCATAATATGTATGAATCTATCGACAAAAACATCATATTACGTGTTTTCAGAGCGCTATCTGCAGTTATATGAAGTTTGAAATAAGTCAAAATTACCACATTCTGAGCTGTTTCAAAGTATCGCAAATCACATGAATCTATCCAATACAACATAATACGCATGCATCCGTCCTCAAATGCACAAAATTTTGCGTTTCCAGCGAGTTATCAGCGTTTTTTTCTGAGTCTCGTTGAGAAATTCTTGCCTCTGTAAATCTGCTTAGAAGCAAGATTTTGCTTTAAAAGTGCGTTATATGGCAGAATCTAGCACCAAAGACATCATATTTCATGTTTTTGGAGTGCTATTTGCAGTTTTACAAGCTTCGGAATGAGTCAAAATCACGCTTTTCCGCGCAGATTTTCACAATCAAAACGTTCATATTCCGATTCAGGACCTCATAATATGTATGAATCTATCGACAAAAACATTATATTCCGTGTTTTCAGAGCGCTATCTGCAGTTATATGAAATTTGAAATAAGTCAAAATTACCACATTCTGAGCAGTTTTAAAGTATCGCAAATCACATAAATCTATCCAATACAACATAATACGCATGAAGCCGTCCACAAATGCAAAAAAATTTGCGTTTCCAGCGAGTTATCAGCGTTTTTTCTGAGTCTCGTTGAGAAATTTTTGACTCTGTGAATCTGCTCAGAAGCAAGATTTTGCTTTAAAAGTGCGTTATATGGAAGAATCTAGCACCAAAAATATCATATTCCGTGTTTCTAGAGTGTTATTTGCAGTTTCAAACACTGGAATAAGTCAAAATCACGCTTTTCCGCGCAGATTTTCAGAATCAAAAAGTTCATATTCCTATTCAGGACTTCATAATATGTATGAATCTATCGACGAAAACATCATATTCCGTGTTTTCAGAGCGCTATCTGCAGTTTTATGAAGTTTGGAATATGTCAAAATTACCACATTCTGAGCAGTTTCAGAGTATCGCAAATCACATAAGTCTATCCAATACAACATAATACGAATGAATCCTTCCTCAAATGCACAAAATTTTGCGTTTCCAGCGAGTTATCAGCGTTTTTTTCTGAGTCCCGTTGAGAAATTTTTGACTCTGTAAAACTGCTCAGAAGCAAGATTTTGCTTCAAAAGTGCATTATATGGCTGAATCAGCACCAAATACATCATATTCCATGTTTTTAGAGTGCTATTTGCAGTTTTACAAACTTTGGCATAAGTCGAAATCACGCTCTTCCGCGCAGATTTTCACAATCAAAAAGTTCATATTCCTATTCAGGACCTCATAATATCTATGAATCTATCGACAAAAACATCATATTTCGTGTTTTCAGAGCGCTATCTGCAGTTATAGGAAGTCTGAAATAAGTCAAAATTACCACATTCTGAGCAGTTTCAAAGTATCGCAAATTACATAAATCTATCAAATACAACATAATACGCATGGATTCGTCCTCAAATGCTCAAAATTCGCGTTCCCAGCGAGGTATCAGCGTTTTTCTGGGTCTCATTGAGAAATTTTTGAGTCTGTAAATCTGCTCAGAAGCAAGATTTTGCTTCAAAAGTGCGTTATATGGCTCAATCTGGCACCAAATACATCATATTTCGTGTTTTTAGAGTGCTATTTGCAGTTTTACAAACTCTGAAATAAGTCGAAATCACGCTTTTCCGCGCAGATTCTCACAATCAAAAAGGTCATATTCCCACTCAGGACCTCATAATATGTATGAATCTATCGAAAGAAACATCATATTCCGTGTTTTCAGAGCGCTATCTGCAGTTATATGAAGTTTGAAATAAGTCAAAATTACCACATTCTAAGCAGTTTCAAAGTATCGCAAATCAAATAAATCTATCCAATACAAAATAATACGCATGAATCCGTCCCCAAATGCACAAAATTTTGCGTTTCCAGCAAGTTATCAGCGATTTATCTGAGTCTCGTTGAGAAATTTTTGACTCTGTTAATCTGCTCAGAAGCAAGATTTTGCTTCAAAAGTGCGTTATATGGCCGAATCTAGCATCAAATACATCATATTTCGTGTTTTTGGAGTGCTATTTGCAGTTTTACAAACTTTGGAATAAGTCGAAATCACGCTTTTCCGCGCAGATTTTCATAATCAAAAAGTTCATATTCCTATTCAGGACCTCATAATATGTATGGATCTATCGACAAAAACATCATATTTCGTGTTTTTAGAGCGCTATTTGAAGTTATATGAAGTTTAAAATAAGTCAAAATTACCACATTCTGAGCAGTTTCAAAGTATCGCAAATCACATAAATCTATCCAATACAACATAAAACGCATGAATCCGTCCTCAAATGCACAAAATTTTGCGTTTCCAGCGAGTTATCAGCGCTTCATCTGAGTCTCGTTGAGAAATTTTTGACTCTGTAAATCTGCTCAGAAGCAAGATTTTGCTTCAAAAGTGCGTTATATGGCAGAATCAGCACCAAATACATCATATTTCGTGTTTTTAGAGTGCTATTTGCAGTTTTACAAACTTTGGAATAAGTCGAAATCACGCTTTTCCGCGCAGATTTTCACAATCAAAAAGTTCATATTCCTATTCATAACCTCATGATATGTATGAATCTATCGAAAGAAACATCATATTCCGTGTTTTCAGAGCGCTATCTGCAGTTATATGAAGTTTATCACATTCTGAGGAGTTTCAAAGTATCGCAAATCACATAAATCTATCCAATACAACATAATACGTATGGATCCGTCCTCAAATGCTCAAAATTTCGCGTTTTCAGCGAGTTATCAGCGTTTTTTCTGAGTCTCGTTGAGAAATTTTTGACTCTGTAAAACTGCTCAGAAGCAAGATTATGCTTCAAAAGTGCATTATATGGCTGAATCAGCACCAAATACATTATATTCCATGTTTTTAGAGTGCTATTTGCAGTTTTACAAACTTTGGCATAAGTCTAAATCACGCTCTTCCGCGCAGATTTTCACAATCAAAAAGTTCATATTCCTATTCAGGACCTCATAATATCTATGAATCTATCGACAAAAACATCATATTTCGTGTTTTCAGAGCGCTATCTGCAGTTATGCGAAGTCTGAAATAAGTTAAAATTACCACATTCTGAGCAGTTTCAAAGTATCGCAAATGACATAAATCTATCCAATACAACATAATACGCATGGATCCGTCCTCAAATGCTCAAAATTTCGCGTTCCCAGCGAGGTAACAGCGTTTTTTCTGGGTCTCATTGAGAAATTTTTGACTCTGTAAATCTGCTCAGAAGCAAGATTTTGCTTCAAAAGTGCGTTATATGGCTCAATCTGGCACCAAATACATCATATTTCGTGTTTTTAGAGTGCTATTTGCAGTTTTACAAACTTTGGAATAAGTCGAAATCACGCTTTTCCGCGCAGATTTTCACAATCAAAAAGTTCATATTCCTATTCAGGACCTCATAATATGTATGGATCTTTCGACAAAAACATCATATTTCGTGTTTTTAGAGCGCTATTTGAAGTTATATGAAGTTTGAAATAAGTCAAAATTACCACATTCTGAGCAGTTTCAAAGTATCGCAAATCACATAAATCTATCCAATACAACATAAAACGCATGAATCCGTCCTCGGATGCACAAAATTTTGCGTTTCTAGCGAGTTATCAGCGCTTTATCTGAGTCTCGTTGAGAAATTTTGGACTCTGTAAATCTGCTCAGAAGCAAGATTTTGCTTCAAAAGTGCGTTATATGGCAGAATCAGCACCAAATACATCATATATCGTGTTTTTAGAGTGCTACTTGCAGTTTTACAAACTTTGGAATAAGTCGAAATCACGCTTTTCCGCGCAAATTTTCACAATCAGAAAGTTAATATTCCTATTCAGGACCTCATAATATGTATGAATCTATCGACAAAAACATCATATTTCGTGTTTTCAGAGCACTATCTGCAGTTATATGAAGTTTGAAATAAGTCAAAATTACCACATTCTGAGCAGTTTCAAAGTATCGCAAATCACATAAATCTATCCAATACAACATAATACGCATGAAGCCGTCCACAAATGCAGAAAATTTTGCGTTTCCAGCGAGTTATCAGCGTTTTTTCTGAGTCTCGTTGAGAAATTTTTGACTCTGTGAACCTGCTCAGAAGCAAGATTCTGCTTCTAGAGTGCGTTATATGGAAGAATCTAGCACCAAAAATATCATATTCCGTGTTTCTAGAGTGTTATTTGCAGTTTTACAAACTCTGGAATAAGTCAAAATCACGCTTTTCCGCGCAGATTTGCACAATCAAAAAGTTCATATTCCTATTCAGGACCTCATAATATGTATGAATCTATCGACAAAAACATCATATTTGGTGTTTTCAGAGCGCTATCTGCAGTTATATGAAGTTTGAAATAAGTCAAAATTACCACATTCTGAGCAGTTTCAAAGTATCGCAAATCACATAAATCTATCCAATACAACATAGTACGCATGAATCCGTCCTCAAATGCACAAAATTTAGCGTTTCCAGCGAGTTATCAGCGTTCCTTCTGAGTCTTGTTGAGGAATTTTTTGCTCTGTAAATCTGCTCCGAAGCAAGATTTGGCTCCAAAAGGGCGTTATATGGCAGAATCTAGCACCAAATACATCATATTTCGTGTTTTTAGAGTGTTATTTGCAGTTATACAAACTCTGGAATAAGTCAAAATCACGCTTTTCCGCGCAGAATTTCATAATCAAAAGATCATATTCCTATTCAGGACCTCATAATATGTATGAATCTATCGACAAAAACATCATATTTCGTGTTTTCATAGCGCTATCTGCAGTTATATGAAGTTTGAAATAAGTCAAAATTACCACATTCTGAGCAGTTTCAAATTATCGCAAATCACATAAATCTATCCAATACAACATGAAACGCATGAATTCGTCCTCAAATGCACAAAATTTTGCGTTTCCAGCGAGTTATCAGCGCTTTATCTGAGTCTCGTTGAGAAATTTTTGACTCTGTAAATCTGCTCAGAAGCAAGATTTTGTTTCAAAAGTGCGTTATATGGCAGAATCAGCACCAAATACATCATATATCGTGTTTTTAGAGTGCTATTTGCAGTTTACAAACTTTGGAATAAGTCGAAAACACGATTTTTCGCGCAAATTTTCACAATCAGAAAGTTCATATTCCTATTCAGGACCTCATAATATGTATGAATCTATCGACAAAACTATCATATTACGTGTTTTCAGAGCGCTATCTGCAGTTATATGAAGTTTGAAATAAGTCAAAATTACCACATTCTGAGCAGTTTCAAAGTATCGCAAATCACATAAATCTATCCAATACAACATAATACGCATGAAGCTGTCCACAAATGCGAAAAATTTTGCGTTTTCCAGCGAGTTATCAGCGTTTTTTCTGTGTCTCGTTGAGAAATTTTTGACTCTGTGAACCTGCTCAGAAGCAAGATTTTTCTTCTAAAGTGCGTTATATGGAAGAATCTAGCACCAAAAAATATCATATTCCGTGTTTCTAGAGTGTTATTTGCAGTTTTACAAACTCTGGAATAAGTCAAAATCACGCTTTTCCGCGCAGATTTTCAGAATCAAAAAGTTCATATTCCTATTCAGGACCTCATAATATGTATGAATCTATCGACAAAAACATCACATTTGGTGTTTTCAGAGCGCTATCTGCAGCTATATGAAGTTTGAAATAAGTCAAAATTACCACATTCTGAGCAGTTTCAAAGTATCGCAAATCACATAAATCTATCCAATACAACATAGTACGCATGAATCCGTCCTCAAATGCACAAAATTTTGCATTTCCAGCGAGTTATCAGCGTTCCTTCTGAGTCTTGTTGAGGAATTTTCCGCTCTGTAAATCTGCTCCGAAGCTAGATTTGGCTCTAAAAGGGCGTTATATGGCAGAATCCAGCACCAAATACATCATATTTCGTGTTTTTAGAGTGCTATTTGCAGTTTTACAAACTCTGGAATAAGTCAAAATCGCGCTTTCCGCGCAGAATTTCATAATCAAAAGATCATATTCCTATTCAGGACCTCATAATATGTATGAATCTATCGACAAAAACATAATATTTCGTGTTTTCAGAGCGCTATCTGCAGTTATATGAAGTTTGAAATAAGTCAAAATTACCACATTCTGAGCAGTTTCAAAGTATCGCAAATCAAAAAAAACTATCCAATACAGAATGGATACGCATGAATCCGTCCCCAAATGCACAAAATTTTGCGTTTCCAGCAAGTTATCAGCGATTTATCTGAGTCTCGTTGAGAAATTTTTGACTCTGTTAATCTGCTCAGAAGCAAGATTTTGCTTCAAAAGTGCGTTATATGGCCGAATCTAGCATCAAATACATCATATTTCGTGTTTTTAGAGTGCTATTTGCAGTTTTACAAACTTTGGAATAAGTCGAAATCACGCTTTTTCCGCGCAGATTTTCACAATCAAAAAGTTCATATTCCTATTTAGGCCCTCATAATATGTATGAATCTATCGACAAAAACATCACATTTGTGTTTTCAGAGCGCTATCTGCAGCTATATGAAGTTTGGAATAAGTCAAAATTACCACATTCTGAGCAGTTTCAAAGTATCGCAAAATCACATAAATCTATCCAATACAACATAAAACGCATGAATCCGTCCTCAAATGCACTAATTTTGCGTTTTCCAGCGAGTTATCAGCGCTTTATCTGAGTCTCGTTGAGAAATTTTTGACTCTGTAAATCTGCTCAGAAGCAAGATTCTGCTTCAAAAGTGCGTTATATGGCAGAATCAGCACCAAAATACATCATATATCGTGTTTTTAGAGTGCTATTTGCAGTTTTACAAACTTTGGAATAAGTCGAAATCACGCTTTTTCGCGCAAATTTTCACAAACAGAGAGTTCATATTCCTATTCAGGGCCTCATAATATGCTATGAATCTATCGACAAAAACATCATATTTCGTGTTTTCAGAGCGCTATCTGCAGTTATATGAAGTTTGAAATAAGTCAAAATTACCACATTCTGAGCGGTTTCAAAGTATCGCAAATCACATGAATCTATCCAATACAACATAATACGCATGAAGCCGTCCACAAATGCGAAAAATTTTGCGTTTCTAGCGAGTTATCAGCGTTTTTTCTGGGTCTCATTGAGAATTTTTTGACCCTGTAAATCTGCTCAGAAGCAAGATTTTGCTTCAAAGGTGCGTTTATATGGCTCAATCTGACACCAAATACATCATATTTCGTGTTTTAAGAGTGCTATTTGCAGTTTTACAAACTCTGAAATAAGTCGAAATCACGCTTTTCCGCGCAGATTCTCACAATCAAAAAGGTCATATTCCCATTCAGGACCACATAATATGTATGAAATCTATTGACAAAAACATCATATTTGTGTTTTCAGAGTGCTATCTGCAGTTATATAAAGTTTGGAATAAGTCAAAACTACCACATTCAGAGCAGTTTCAAAGTATCGCAAATCACTCAAATCTATCCAATACAACATAATACGCATGAATCCGTCCTCAATTGCACAAATTCTGCGTTTTCCAGCGAGTTAATCAGCGTTTTTTCTGAGTCTCGTTGAGAAATTTTTGACTCTGTAAATCTGCTCAGAAGGAAGATTTTGCTCCAAAAGTGATTTATATTGCAGAATCTAGCACCAAATACATCATATTTCGTGTTTTTTAGAGTGCTATTGCAGTTTTACAAACTTTGGAATAAGTCGAAATCACGCTTTCCGCGCAGGTTTTCACAATCAAAAAGTTTATATTCCTATTCAGGACCTCATAAATATGTATGAATCTATCGACAAAAACATCATATTTTGTGTTTTCAGAGCGCTATCTGCAGTTATATGAAGTTTAAAATAAGTCAAAATTACCACAATTCTGAGGTGTTTCAAAGTATCGCAAATCACATAAATCTATCCAACAGAACATAATACGCATGAATCCGTCCTCAAATGCACAAAATTTTGCGTAATCCAGCGAGTTATCAGCGTTTTTCCTGAGTCTCGTTAAGAAATTTTTGACTCTGTAAATCTGCTCAGAAGTAAGAGTTTGCTCCAACAGTGCGTTATATGGCAGAATCTAGCACCAAATACATCATATTTCGTGTTTTTGGAGTGCAATTTACAGTTTTACAAACTTTGGAATAAGTCGAAATCACGCTTTACCGCGCAGATTTTCACAATCAAAAAGTTCATATTCCTATTTAGGCCCTCATAATATGTATGAATCTATCGACAAAAACATCATATTTCGTGTTTTCAGAGCGCTATCTGCAGTTATATGAAGTTTGAGATAAGTCAAATTACCAACATTCTGAGCTGTTCAAAGTATCGCAAATCACATAAATCTATTCAATACAACATATATACGCATGAATCCATCCTCAAATGCACAAAATTTTTGCGTTTCCAGCGAGTTATCAGCGTTTTTTCTGAGTCCCGTTGAAGAAATTTTTGACTCTGTAAATCTGCTCAGAAGTAAGATTTTGCTCTAAAAGTGCGTTATATGGCAGAATCGCGCACCAAATACATCATATTTCGTGTTTTTAGAGTGCTATTTGCAGTTTTACAAACTTTGGAATAAGTCGAAATCACGCTTTTCCGCGGAGATTTTGTCGATCAAAAAGTTCATATTCCTGTTCAGGACCTCATAATATCTATGAATCTATTGAGCACAAAATCATCATATTTCGTGATTTCAGAGCGCTATCTGCAGTTATATGAAGTTTGAAATAAGTCAAAATTACCACATTCTGAGCCAATTTCAGATTATCGCCAATCACATGAATCTATCCAATACAACATGATACGCATGAATCCGTCCTCAAATGCACAAAATTTTCGTTTCCAGCGAGTTATCAGCGTTTTCCTGAGTCTTGTTGAGAAATTTTGACTTCGTAAATCTGCTCAGAAGCAAGATTTTGCTGCAAAAGTGCGTTATATGGCAGAATATAGCATCAAATACATGATATTCCGTGTTTTTAGAGTGCTATTTGCAGTTTTACAAACTTTGGAATAAGTCGGAATCACGCTTTTCCGCGCAGATTTTCACAATCAGAAAGTTCATATTTCTATTCAGGACCTCATAATATGTATGAATCTATCGACAGAAACATCATATTTCGTGTTCCCAGAGCGCCATCTGATGTTATATGAAGTTTAAAATAAGTCACGAATTACCACATTCTGAGCATTTTCAAAGTATTGCAAATCACATAAATCTATCCAATACAACATAATACGCATGAATCCGTCTCCAAATGCACAAAGTTTTGCGTTTCCAGCGAGTTATCAGCGTTTTTTTGTGAGTCTTGTTGAGAAATTTTTTGACTCTGTAAATCTGCTCAGAAGCAACATTTTGCTTCAAAAGTGCGTTATTATGGCAGAATCTAGCACCAAATACATCATATTCCGTGTTTTTAGAGTGCTATTTGCAGTTTTACAAACTTTGGAATTAGTAGAAATCACGCTTTTCCGCGCAGATTTACAAAATCAAAAAGTTCATATTCCTATTCAGGACCTCATAATATGTATGAATCTGTCGACGAAAACATCATATTCCGTGTTTTCAGAGCGCTATCTGCAGTTATATGAAGTTTGGAATAAGTCAAAATGACCCACATTCTGAAGCAGTTTCAAATTATCGCGAATTACATGAATCTATCCAATACAACATAATACGCATGAATCCGTCCTCAAATGCACAAAATTTTGCGTTTTCAGCAAGTTATCAGCGTTTTTCCTGAGTCTCGTGAGAGATTTTTGACTGTGTAAATCTGCTCAAAAGCAAAATTTTTGCTTCAAAAGTGCGTTATATGGCAGAATCTAGCACCAAATACATCATATTTCGTGTTTTTAGAGTGCTATTCGCAGTTCTACAAACTTTGGAATAAGTCGAAATCACGCTTCTCCGCGCAGATTCTCACAATTAAAAAGATCATATTCCTATTCAAGACCTCATAATATGTATGAATCTATCGACAAAAACATCATATTCCGTGTTTTCAGAGCGCTATCTGCAGTTATATGAAGTTTGGAATAAGTCAAATTTACCACATTCTGAGCAGTTTCAAAGTTACGCAAATCACATAAATCTATCCAATACAACATAATACGCATGAATCCGTCCTCAAATGCACAAAATTTTGCGTCTCCAACGAGTTATCAGCGTTCTTTCTGAGTCTCGTTGAGGGATTTTTGACTATGTAAATCTGCTCAGAAGTAAGGTTTTGCTCCAAAAGTGCGTTATATAGCAGAATCCAGCACCAAATACATCATAATTCCGTGTTTTTAGAGTGCTATTTGCAGTTTTACAAACTTTGGGATGAGTCAAAATCACGCATTTCCGCGCAGATTTTCAGCAATAATAAAGCTCATATTCCCATTCAGGACCTCATAGTATGTATGAATCTATTGACAAAAACATCATATTCCGTGTTTTCAGAGCGCTATCTGCAGTTATATGAAGTTTGAAATAAGTCTCAATTACCACATCCTGAGCAGTTTCAAAGTATCGCAATACACATACGTCTATCCAATACAACATAATACGCATGAATCCGTCCTCAAATGCACAAAATTTTTCGTTTCCCAGCGAGCTATCAGCGTTTTTTCTGAGTCTCGTAGAGAAATTTTTGACTGTGTAAATCTGCTCAGAAGCAAGATTTCATTTATTTATTTATTTATCTATTTAACGTACGCTGTCCTACAGAAAACTCCAAAAACTGGACAGGAAAAAACAAAAGAGCTTACAAAAAAAACGGAGTATAAGAAATACTTAAATTACTTGAAAAAATTGTATAAAAGAATTACTATTTGTTCAATACTCTAGGATTCACAAAGAAAACATCTATATTTCCAATTTAAGTTCATAAGTTAAACACATTCTATAAATTGGAGATACCATAAAAACATTTGTACGCGAAGGTGGTAGGTAAAAGGTACGAATATTACGAGTAGATATAAACGGAGTATGAAAGGAGAGTAGATTAAGGCAGTTAGGATCATCAATATATCCTTGAATCAATTTACAGAGATGAGAAATTGAATTAGACTCACGGCGTTCAAAAAGGCTTTCAAAACCAAATAACTCAAGAAAAGAATTATAATTTAAGGAGAAATCAGGATAGGAGCGTGTAACATTTCATTTCCTCTACCTCTCATCTTTTTGTTTCGTCAGACCTAAAATGTTTAATTGTTAACTATAAATGTTATTTGTTTCTTACCCTCGTTATACTACTAACCTACTTTCATTGTTTATCAATTATAATCTGTCAACTGTTGACTTCTGTTTTCTGCTGTATGGTGCTGTTGTCTGGCGGCAATAGTTGTAACTAATCTTTTTTCGCGTTCTTATGCAACTTTCTTTTCAGATCTGTATTTCCAGCTGATGGAATTCCCGATTGGAGTTTGAAATGCCGATATTTTTATTATTAAACTAACGATTAGTAATTTCCATACTTAACAGAAAAACTGTACTTAACTTTGAGAAGGTTACTTTAAAGGCCATTCATTCCGATTTTGGAAGTCTTATCGAAAAGTGCTAGCGAATTATTATTTTGTGAATTTTGTGCCAAAGTTCATTATCGGGCCGAAATTTAAAGCACCCTTGGTGGATTTGAATTCGCAGCGTTCCGAACCACGGTTCAGCGGAAATTATTCCGGATTTTGTTTCGAACTTGATCTCCAAAAATCAAAACCTACAAGCCGATCAACATCAGAAGGTAGAAGCTATGTCAATTTCCTAGAGTCATTTATTCATATTAGTTACATTTTCTTATTTGCTAAACTAAAACTTAATTAAAAATTAATTGCTCAAATCAAACTAAAACTTAATTAAAAATACATTGCTCAAATCAATTAGTTCATCGCAGTATCGCATTTCAGACTTTAATTCGGCTTATTCTTTCAGGCTTCTCTTTTGTGTCTCCTTTTTTGTGTGTTTCCCGTATTCCATTTTGCGTACTCGACTAGCGTCGTTTCGGATTCACCGCTGGTATCTTCGGGACCTTCCGTTCGTCATCGCCTGTGACGTCATCGTCATCCGTCTTGCGGCAGAGCATCTGCGCCATCTTGAAGATCTACCTTCACGATCTCCGAGTGGACCTCGAGTCGGCGCAAAAGCTAAGATTTATTGTGTTACGATTTTATTGGTTAATTATTATCACATTTATTCTTGTAAACCCAATCAAACCGATATTTACTTTTCATTCCATTTTGTACTGTTTTGGTGAATTGTTGCCATTAACGTGTGGCAACCGCATTAAGCGTTAACCGCGCGGCGCCGTAGCTCCTAGAGCGAGTCAATCACTCATTCCTTTGTGTGCGCACTACGATCCGTGAGGGTACCCCCAACTGTCCCGTAGAGTGTGTTGAGCACGACTGTCATTCGCCTCGATTTTTGCACGAGCTCTATCCGCTATTGTGTACGCGATTCTTGTAGTAAGTACTGCGCCTGCCATTCGCCGCGACTGTAATAAACATCAGTTATCATCATACTCAGTTTGATTGGCATACTTGTTTCTGGAGTTTCGTATTGCCAATAAAAGTCGATTGTCTGCAAAGCTAGTGACTAGTTTTTTTCGCGCGCTTGCCTTTTTCCTCCCCCTCCCGTTTAGGTTCGGCGATCAACCATCGGTTGAACCAAGAACGCTACCAGGTCGCCTGGCGCCCAACAGAAACATTATTAAAATCCTCCAGATTCGACGTAGACCGCACGCCGTCTCCTACGAGCTAGCTGAGGTTTCAACCCGGGTAGGGATTGAACGGAGGTTATAAGCGGTAAATTCTGAAATACAGGAGCCTAAGGAATTTTCTTTGTATACTCTCTATACGGTCCTGATGTACCTCATATATTGGATTCCATATGGTGCAACAATATTCCAATTTTGATCAATCGAAACAATAATAGAGGGGGCAAATTGTTGAAATGTCTGTAAAAAACGGATGCTGCTAATTACGAAGCCTAACATTCGAATAGCTGATTTGTAGATTGTATTAATGTGGTTGATAAATGTCAGTTTTGCATCGAATGTAACTCCTAGATCATTTATGGTATCACAGCGCGAAAGCTTGGTCTGATTTATTGTATAGTCATACAGTAAATGTGAAGTTTTACGTGTGAATGAAAGAACATGACACTTATTCAAATTCAAATGTAAATTGTTCAATATGCACCATTGAGAAATGACATCTAAATCATTTTGAAGAATCTGACAATCATTGTTTTTGTCAATAGGATAAAATAGCTCAAGATCATCAGCGAATAAAAGTTTCTCGCACTGTAAATTAGCGGTTATGTCGTCTATGAATAAAATGAAAAACAATGGGCCTAAATTGGAGCCTTGAGGTACTCTAGAAGTAGCTTTAAAATAATCTGAATTGAAGCCAAGAAATTTGACGAATAATTGACGATTAGAAAGATATGAGGAGAGCAATGAAATCAAAGATGGACAAAAGGAGAAGGATTGAAGTTTCTTGATCAATATACCATGATCAATTTTGTCGAATGCTTTAGAAAAATCTGTATATATGCAGTCCACTTGACCTCTAGTATCTAAAACTGAGGAAGTGAAATGAGCAAAGTACATAAGATTAGTGGTAGTAGATCTTTTCTCAACAAAACCATGTTGTGAAAACGATATGAGATTTTTAATATTAGGATAAATAGTGGAATATATAATCTTCTCGAAAACTTTGCTGAAGTTTGATAAAATAGCAATTGGACGATAATTTGTAATACTGCTATTATCTCCAGATTTGAAAATTGGTGTGATGCGTGTGGTTTTCCAAACATCAGGATAAGACTTAGTTTGAATTGACAAGTTGATAATATAAAAGAGAGCATTCGATATAGGATAGGAACAATCTTTGATCAAGAAACTAGGAATTAGATCGGGACCACAGGAATGACCAGACTCCAATTTTTTTATTGATGATTCGATATCATCTCTGTTAACATGATTTAAAGATATCAAGTTCTCGGAACGAATAGATACATCAGGAAGTAAATTTTGGTTGGAGGTTTCAAAAACTGAACTAAAATGTTCAGCAAAGCCATTCGCTATTTCTTCAGGTGAAGAGAGAACTAAGCTGTTAAGATTCATTATATTTGGAAAAGATGATGATTTTCTTTTTGAATTTACAAAATTCCAAAATTTATTTGGATCATTTTTTATTGCTCTTTCACAATCAGAGACGTAATCAGTATATGAGATCTGGATATCCCTTTTAAGCTTTGATCTTAGTTCTTTGAACTTATTTAGAAATTCAATATTGTCCTTGTTTTTATTACTTAGCTTACGAAAATGTTCTTTACGTCTAATATCAGCTCTGATTTCACGAGTAAACCATGAAGGAAATTTAATTTTAAAGGATTTTTTTGATGTAACACATTCATCAAAAAAATCGTAAAGCTTATCATAGGAAAATTTACAAGCCAAGTTCACATCATCAAATTTGGAGAGTAAATTCCAATCAAAGGAACTTATCAAATCATATAATTTAATGAAATTAGCTTTTTTAAAATCATAAGAACAACCTCTGAATCTATTTATATTTTTTTGAGTATGATTTTTATTGTCAAGTGTGATATCAAAAACTAGTGCAGGATGGTGAGCAGCATATTCAACATCAAGCAAAAGATCATCTGCATGTTTAACATGACATTCCAAACCAGATAAAACAAAATCAAGGATTCTTCCATTGCCATTGAGAACACAATTATGTTGTTCTAAATCAAAAAACTCCAAAAAGGCAGAAAAAACAACTGATTTTGAACAATCAATATTGAGTGATACTTCAGGCAAATTGGAATCACCAACAATAATAGAATTATCTTGTTGTAAAGAAGGAAGACTAGTGAGAAAATCAAATAAAGTATTGTATTCCAATATACCTTGGGCAGGGGGAATATAAATATTAAATATATAGAACTGTTTGCCTCCAAGAGAAATACTGGCACAAACAACATCAACAAGGCTAGGAAGAATGCTGCAATAAGGACTAATGTCAACAATGAATGATGTGATATTGCTCTTTATCAATAAAAGGACACCGCCTCCCCGAGTTACATTGCAAGTCTCAACATCTCGATCAGATCTATATATACTATAGCTACTATCACATAATTCACTGTCAGATATGCTATCATTTAACCAAGTTTCAGTAAAAGCAATCACATCATAATCTAACGAAGAACACAGAGAATATAATTTACCAGATTTGTTATCCAAACTTTGAATATTTTGATAATAACAATCAAGAGAATAGGATTTGTTAACATGATTATTCGACTGTAATTGCTATTCACCTAAAACACAAGATTTAAATTTCTCTAATATTTCAATATATGTAAGACAGTTGGGATCCCAAACATTATGATCAGTGTCATTAATGGTCTCATGGATATTATTATATCTAGAACAATTAATACATTTCAAATTATTGGAATCACACTCTTTAAATGAGTGACTTCCAGCACATTTTGAGCAAGTTGTCTGATTTTTACATTGATTGGCATAATGATGAAACCGCAGCATTTATAGCACCTACGAATCTCAATGCCATCATACACAGAGCAGTAATTGAAACCAATAAAAACTTTCTCTGATTCAACTAAATTTTTATAGGTATTTTCATCAACTTGTATTAGAGATTGGATGACATTTTTATTCTTTTTAATAGGGTAGATATCTAAGATTTCACATTTATAGCCCTCATTGAAACATGATCCATTTTGATTCACTAAAAAGTTCTTAAATTGCTCTTTACTGATACTGTCGGTCATACCAACAATCCTAAGACGCGGATTAAGGGCAGAAAGTTGCTTAATATCATATTTGGCACTAAGAGCTGATGATAACGGCACCACTGCTGCCCTTCTTTACATTTGACAAATTAATATTCGAAGAAACTGGATCAATGACACGTAAAATTTCAGCAGAAGTTTCGGATGAAGACTGAGACAAATTTTTTGGTTTAATGAGAACTGGAGGATCGGAGCTTTGCAAGACTTTGGCGAATGATGGCTTAGATTGTACCTTCTTATCAATCACTGTTGTTAGGTCACTAATTTTCAAGTCAATATTTTTCTGCATCACGGTATTCATCTGATTGAATCCGTCGGTAATGAACTTCATCAAATCCGTTCTCAAATTCTCAATTTCATTGTTTTTTGATTCTCTATTGCTTTGTGATGATAATTCAGAGACTGATGAACTGATTTTGTCGACTGATGACTCCAAATTTAAGAACTTCTTTTTATCGAGTACGATGCAATTGATCTTACATTCAGGACAGAGATAAAATACGTTCTTACTTTTTTCAAGAATTTTATATTCATCCTCACTAACGTTGACACAGGAAATGTGATACCAACTATCGCAGAATCCTTCACATCCAACAAATTTACCTGTTTTATTCCTCTTACATTTACCACAGTCTTCACTCATTATTATGTTCTAATTCACACAATCACATAGATAAAAATTTAAACATTTAAATAGTTTTGACAACACTGGAATAAAAGACAGTGGCAGCTCCTAATAAACGAGTTGGAGTTTGCACAATGTCAAAGATGGAACTGTACTTAAGTCATATGATTGAAATAAGTCACAAAGAATCAAATCACGCACAAATGATTAGGCAAAACACACAGCCAACTAGTTCATTGAACTCTTCACAATATAACAAAGCTCATGGTAGAAATTGAATCAAACGTGAATATGAAAAAATCACCAAAAAAGACTAATTACTAAGAGTTATGAAAAAACACAACTTATTCAGCTATCTACTCAATTATTTTGCTTCAAAAGTGCGTTATATGGCAGAATCTAGCACCAAATACAACATATTTTGTGTTCTTGGAGTGCTATTTGCAGTTTTACAAACTTTGGAATAAGTCAAAATCACGCTTTTCCGCGCAGATTTTCACAATCAAGAAGTTCATATTCCCATTCAAGACCTCATAATATGTATGAATCTATCAACAAAAACATCATATTTTTGGTTTTCGGAGCGCTATCTACAGTTATATGAAGTTTGAAATAAGTCTTAATTACCACATCCTGAGCAGTTTCAAAGTATCGCAATACACATAAATCTATCCAATACAACATAATACGCATGAATCCGTCCTCAAATGCACAAAATTTTTCGTTTCCAGCGAGTTATCAGTGTTTTTTCTGAGTCTTGTAGAAGAATTTTTGACTCTGTTAATCTGCTCAGAAGCAAGATTTTGCTTCAAAAGTGCATTATTTGGCAGAATCTTGCACCAAATACATCATATTTCGTGTTTTCAGAGTGCTATTTGCAGTTTTACAAACTTTGGAATAAGTCGAAATCACGCTTTTCCGCGCAAAATTTCACAATCATAAAGTTCATATTCCTATTCAGGACCTTATGATATGTATGAATCTATCGACAAAAACATCATATTTCGTGTTTTCAGAGCGCTATCTGCAGTTATATTAAGTTTGAAATAAGTCAGAATTACCACATTCTGAGTAGTTTCAAACTATCGCAAATCACATAAATCTATCCGATACAACATAATCCGCATGAATCCGTCCTCAAATGCACAAAATTCTGCGTTTCCAGCGAGTTATCAGCGTTTTTCCTGAGTCTCATAGTAAATTTTTTGACTCTGTAAATCTCCTCAGAAGCAAGATTTTGCTTCAAAAGTGCGTTATATGGCTGAATTTAGCACCAAATACATCATATTTCGTGTTTTTAGAGTGCTATTCGCAGTTTTACAAACTTTGGAATGAGTCGAAATAACGCTTTTCCGCGCAGATTTTCACACTCCAAAAGTTCATATTTCTATTCAGGACCTCATAATATGTATGGATCTATCGACAAAGACATCATATTTTGTGTTTTCAGAGCGCTATCTGCAGTTATATCAAGTTTGAAATGAGTCAAAATTACCACATTCTGAACAGTTTCAAAGTATCGCAAATCACATAAATCTATCCAATACAACATAATACGCATGAATCCGCCCTGAAATGCACAAAATTCTGCGTTTCCAGCGAGTAATCAGCGTTTTTTCTGAGTCCCGTAGTGAATTTTTTGATTCTGTTAATCTGCTCAGAAGCAAGATTTTGCTCCAAAAGTGAATTATTTGACAGAATCTAGCACCAAATACATCATATTTCGTGTTTTCAGAGTGCTATTTGCAGTTTTCCAAACTTTGGAATAAGTCGGAATCACGCTTTCCCGCGCAGGATTTCACAATCATAAAGTTCATATTCCTATTCAGGACCTCATAATATGTATGAATCTATCGACAAAAACATCATATTTCGTGTTTTCAGAGCGCTATCTGCAGTTATATGAAGTTTGAAATAAGTCAAAATTACCACATTCTGAGCAGTTTCAAAGTATCACAGATCACATGAATCTATCCAATACAACATAATCCGCATGAATCCGTCCTCAAATGCACAAGATTTTGCGTTTCCAGCGAGTTATCGGCGTTTTTTCTGAGTCTCGTTTAGAAATTTTTGACTCTGTAAATCTGCTCAGAAGTAAGATTTTGCTTCAAAAGTGCGTTATATGGCAGAATCTAGCACCAAATACATCATATTTCGTGTTTTTAAGGTGCTATTTGCAGTTTTACAAACTTTGGAATGGGTCGGAATTACGCTTTTCCGCGCAGATTTTCACACTCCAAAAGTTCATATTTCTATTCAGGACCTCATAATATGTATGAATCTATCGACAAAAACATCATATTTTGGGCTTTCAGAGCGCTATCTACAGTTATATGAAGTTTGAAATAAGTCAAAATTACCAAATTCTAGGCAGTTTCAAAGTATCGCAAATCACATAAATATATCCAATATGAAATAATACGCATGAATCCGTCTTTAAATGCACAAAATTTTGCGTTTCCAGCATGTTATCAGCGTTTTTTCTGAGTCTCGTTGAGAAATATTTGACTGTAAATCTGCTTAGAAGTAAGATTTTGCTTCAAAAGTGCGTTATATGGCAGAATCTAGCACCAAATACAACATATTCCGTGTTTTTAGAGTGCTTTTTGCAGTTCTACAAACTTTGGAATAAGTCGAAATCACGCTTTTCCGCGCAAATTTTTACAATCAAAAAGTTCATATTCCCATTCAGAGCCTCATAATATGTATGAATCTATCGAAAAAAACATCATATTTTGTGTTTCCAGAGCGCTATCTGCAGTTATATGAAGTTTGAAATAAGTCAAAATTACCACATTCTGAGCAGTTTCAAAGTATCGCAAATCACATAAATCTACCCAATACAACATAGTACGCATGAATCTGTCCTCAAATGCACAAAATTTTGCGTTTCCAGCAAGTTATCAGCGTTTTTTCTGAGTCTCGTTGAGAAATTTTACACTGTGTAAATCTTCTCAGAAGCAAGATTTTGCATCAAAAGTGCGTTATATGGCAGAATCCAGCATCAAATACATCATATTACGTGTTTTTAGAGTGCTATTTGCAGTTTTACAAACTTTGGAATAAGCCGAAATCACGCTTTTCCGCGCAGATTTTCACAATCATAAAGTTCATATTTCTATTCAGGACCTCATAATATGTATGAATCTATCGACAAAAACATCATATTCCGTGTTTTCATAGCGCTATCTGCAGTTATATTAAGTTTGAAATGAGTCAAAATTACCACATTCTGAACAGTTTCAAAGTATCGCAAATCACATAAATCTATCCAATACAACATAATACGCATGAATTTGCCCTCAAATGCACAAAATTCTGCGTTTCCACCGAGTAATCAGCGTTTTTTCTGAGTCTCGTTGAGAATTCTTTGACTCTGTAAATCTGCTCAGAAGCAAGATTTTGCTCCAAAAGTGAATTATTTGACAGAATCTAGCACCAAATACATCATATTTCGTGTTTTCAGAGTGCTATTTGCAGTTTTCCAAACTTTGGAATAAGTCGGAATCACGCTTTCCCGCGCAGGATTTCACAATCATAAAATTCATATTCCTATTCAGGACCTCATAATATGTATGAATCTATCGACAAAAACATCATATTTCGTGTTTTCAGAGCGCTATCTGCAGTTATATGAAGTTTGGAATAAGTCAAAATTACCACATTCTGAGCAGTTCCAAAGTATCGCAAATCACATAAATCTATCCAATACAACATAATACGCATGAGTCCGTCCTCAATTGCACAAAATTTTGCGTTTCCAGCGAGTTATCAGCGTTTTTTCTGAGTCTCGTTGAGAAATTTTTCACTCTGTAAATCATCTCAGAAGCAAGATATTGCTTCATAAGTGCGTTATATAGCAAAATCTAGCATCAAATACATCATATTTCGTGTTTTTAGAGTGCTATTTACAGTTTTACAAACTTTGGAATAAGTCAAAATCACGCTTTTCCGCGCAGATTTTCACAATCATAAAGTTCATATTCAAAGTCAAAAGTCAAAATTACCACATTCTGAGCAGTTTCAAAGTATCGCAAATCACATAAATCTATCCAATACAACATAATACGCATGAATCCGTCCTCAAATGCACAAAATTTTGCGTTTCCAGCGAGTTATCAGCGTTTTTTCTGAGTCTCGTAGAGAAATTTTTGACTGTGTAAATCTGCTCAGAAGCAAGATTTTATTTATTTATTTATTTACCTATCTAACGTACGCTGTCCTACAGAAAACTCCAAAAACAGGACAGGAAAAAACAAAAGAGCTTACAAAAAAAAACGGAGTACAAGAAATACTAAAGTTACTTGAAAAAATTGTATAAAAGAATTACTATTTGTTCAATACTCTAGAATTCACAAAGAAAACATCTATATTTCCAAATTTAAGTTCATAAGTTAAACACATTCTATAAATTGGAGATACCATAAAAACATTTGTACGCGAAGGTGGTAGGTAAAAGGTACGAATATTACGAGTAGATATAAACGGAGTATGAAAGGAGAGTAGATTAAGGCAGTTAGGAACTTCAATATATCCTTGAATCAATTTACAGAGATGAGAAATTGAATTAGACTCACGGCGTTCAAAAAGGCTTTCAAAACCAAATAACTCAAGAAAAGAATTATAATTGAAGGAGAAATTAGGATAGGAGCGGTAAATTCTGAAATACAGGAGCCTAAGGAATTTTCTTTGTATACTCTCTATACGGTCCTGATGTACCTCATATATTGGATTCCATATGGTGCAACAATATTCCAATTTTGATCGATCGAAACAATAATAGAGGGAGCAAATTGTTGAAATGTCTGTAAAAAACGGATGCTGCGAATTACGAAGCCTAACATTCGAATAGCTGATTTGTAGATTGTATTAATGTGGTTGATAAATGTCAGTTTTGCATCGAATGTAACTCCTAGATCATTTATGGTATCACAGCGCAAAAGCTTGGTCTGATTTATTGTATAGTCATACAGTAAATGTGAAGTTTTACGTGTGAATGAAAGAACATGACACTTATTCAAATTCAAATGTAAATTGTTCAATATGCACCATTGAGAAATGACATCTAAATCATTTTGAAGAATCTGACAATCATTGTTAGTGTCAATAGGATAAAATAGCTTAAGATCATCAGCGAATAAAAGTTTCTCGCACTGTAAATTAGCAGTTATGTCGTCTATGAATAAAATGAAAAACAATGGGCCTAAATTGGAGCCTTGAGGTACTCCAGAAGTAGCTTTAAAATAATCTGAATTGAAGCCAAGAAATTTGACGAATAATTGACGATTAGAAAGATATGAGGAGAGCAATGAATTCAAAGATGGACAAAAGGAGAAGGATTGAAGTTTCTTGATCAATATACCATGATCAATTTTGTCGAATGCTTCAGAAAAATCTGTATATATGCAGTCCACTTGACCTCTAGTATCTAAAACTGAGGAAGTGAAATGAGCAAAGTACATAAGATTAGTGGTAGTAGATCTTTTCTCAACAAAACCATGTTGTGAAAACGATATGAGATTTTTAGTATTGGGATAAATAGTGGAATATATAATCTTCTCGAAAACTTTGCTGAAGTTTGATAAAATAGCAATTGGACGATAATTTGTAATACTGCTATTATCTCCAGATTTGAAAATTGGTGTGATGCGTGTGGTTTTCCAAACATCAGGATAAGACTTAGTTTGAATTGACAAGTTGATAATATAAAAGAGAGCATTCGATATAGGATAGGAACAATCTTTGATCAAGAAACTAGGAATTAGATCGGGACCACAGGAATGACCAGACTTCAATTTTTTTATTGATGATTCGATATCATCTCTGTTAACATGATTTAAAGATATCAAGTTCTCGGAACGAATAGATACATCAGGAAGTAAATTTTGGTTGGAGGTTTCAAAAACTGAACTAAAATGTTCAGCAAAGCCATTCGCTATTTCTTCAGGTGAAGAGAGAACTAAGCTGTTAAGATTCATTATATTTGGAAAAGATGATGATTTTCTTTTTGAATTTACAAAATTCCAAAATTTATTTGGATCATTTTTTATTGCTCTTTCACAATCAGAGACGTAATCAGTATATGAGATCTGGATATCCCTTTTAAGCTTTGATCTTAGTTCTTTGAACTTATTTAGAAATTCAATATTGTCCTTGTTTTTATTACTTAGCTTACGAAAATGTTCTTTACGTCTCATATCAGCTCTGATTTCACGAGTAAACCATGGAGGAAATTTAATTTTAAAGGATTTTTTTGATGTAATACATTCATCAAAAAAATCGTAAAGCTTATCATAGAAAAATTCACAAGCCAAGTTCACATCATCAAATTTGGAGAGTAAATTCCAATCAAAGGAACTTATCAAATCATATAATTTAATGACATTAGCTTTTTTGAAATCATAAGAACAACCTCTGAATCTATTTATATTTTTTTGAGTATGATTTTTATTGTCAAGTGTGATATCAAAAACTAGTGCAGGATGGTGAGCAGCATATTCAACATCAAGCAAAAGATCATCTGCATGTTTAACATGACATTCCAAACCAGATAAAACAAAATCAAGGATTCTTCCATTGCCATTGAGAACACAATTATGTTGTTTTAAATCAAAAAACTCCAAAAAGGCAGAGAAAACAACTGATTTTGAACAATCAATTTTGAGTGATACTTCAGGCAAATTGAAATCACCAACAATAATAGAATTATCTTGTTGTAAAAAAGGAAGACTAGTGAGAAAATCAAATAAAGTATTGTATTCCAATATACCTGAAGCAGGAGGAATATAAATATTAAATATATAGAACTGTTTGCCTCCAAGAGAAATACTGGCACAAACAACATAAACAAGGCTAGGAAGAATGCTGCAATAAGGACTAATGTCAACAATGAATGATGTGATATTGCTCTTTATCAATAAAAGGACACCGCCTCCCCGAGTTACATTGCAAGTCTCAACATCTCGATCAGATCTATATATACTATAGCTACTATCACATAATTCACTGTCAGATATGCTATCATTTAACCAAGTTTCAGTAAAAGCAATCACATCATAATCTAACGAAGAACACAGAGAATATAATTTACCAGATTTGTTATCCAAAATTTGAATATTTTGATAATAACAATCAAAAGCATAGGATTTGTTAACATGATTATTCGACTGTAATTGCTATTTACCTAAAACACAAGATCTAAATTTCTCCAATATTTCAATATATGTAAGACAGTTGGGATCCCAAACATTATGATCAGTGTCATTAATGGTCTCATGGATATTATTATATCTAGAACAATTAATACATTTCAAATTATTGGAATCACACTCTTTAAATGAGTGACTTCCAGCACATTTTGAGCAAGTTGTCTGATTTTTACATTGATTGGCAAAATGATGAAACCCGCAGCATTTATAGCACCAACGAATCTCAATGCCATCATACACAGAGCAGTAATTGAAACCAATAAAAACTTTCTCTGATTCAACTAAATTTTTATAGGTATTTTCATCAACTTGTATTAGAGATTGGATGACATTTTTATTCTTTTTAATAGGGTAGATATCTAAGATTTCACATTTATAGCCCTCATTGAAACATGATCCATTTTGATTCACTAAAAAGTTCTTAAATTGCTCTTTACTGATACTGTCGGTCATACCAACAATTCTAAGACGCGGATTAAGGGCAGAAAGTTGCTTAATATCATATTTGGCACTAAGAGCTGATGATAACGGCACCACTGCTGCCCTTCTTCACATTTGACAAATTAATATTCGAAGAAACTGGATCAATGACACGTAAAATTTCAGCAGAAGTTTCGGATGAAGACTGAGACAAATTTTTTGGTTTAATGAGAACTGGAGGATCGGAGCTTTGCAAGACTTTGGCGAATGATGGCTTAGATTGTACCTTCTTATCAATCACTGTTGTAAGGTCACTAATTTTCAAGTCAATATTTTTCTGCATCATGGTATTCATCTGATTGAATCCGTCGGTAATGAACTTCATCAAATCCGTTCTCAAATTCTCAATTTCATTGTTTTTTGATTCTCTATTGCTTTGTGATGATAATTCATAGACTGATGAACTGATTTTGTTGACTGATGACTCCAAATTTAAGAACTTCTTTTTATTGAGTACGATGCAATTGATCTTACATTCAGGACAGAGATAAAATACGTTCTTACTTTTTTCAAGAATTTTATATTCATCCTCACTAACGTTGACACAGGAAATGTGATACCAACTATCGCAGAATCCTTCACATCCAACAAATTTACCTGTTTTATTCCTCTTACATTTACCACAGTCTTCACTCATTATTATGTTCTAATTCACACAATCACATAGATAAAAATTTAAACAGTTTTGACAACACTGGAATAAAAGACAGTGGCAGGTCCTAATAAACGAGTTGGAGTTTGCACAATGTCAAAGATGGAACTGTACTTAAGTCATATGATTGAAATAAGTCACAGAGAATCAAATCACGCACAAATAATTAGGCAAAACACACAGCCAACTAGTTCATTGAACTCTTCACAATATAACAAAGCTCATGGTAGAAATTGAATCAAACGTGAATATGGAAAAATCACCAAAAAAGATTAATTACTAAGAGTTATAAAAAAACACAACTTATTCAGCAAACTATCTACTCAATTATTTTGCTTCAAAAGTGCGTTATATGGCAGAATCTAGCACCAAATACAACATATTTTGTGTTCTTAGAGTGCTATTTGCAGTTTTTAAACTTTGGAATAAGTCAAAATCACGCTTTTCCGCGCAGATTTTCACAATCAAGAAGTTCATATTCCCATTCAGGACCTCATAATATGTATGAATCTATCGACAAAAACATCATATTTTAGATTTTCGGAGCGCTATCTACAGTTATATGAAGTTTGAAATAAGTCTTAATTACCACATCCTGAGCAGTTTCAAAGTATCGCAATACACATAAATCTATCCAATACAACATAATACGCATGAATCCGTCCTCAAATGCACAAAATTTTTCGTTTCCAGCGAGTTATCAGTGTTTTTTCTGAGTCTTGTAGAAGAATTTTTGACTCTGTTAATCTGCTTAGAAGCAAGATTTTGCTTCAAAAGTGCATTATTTGGCAGAATCTAGCACCAAATACATCATATTTCGTGTTTTCAGAGTGCTATTTGCAGTTTTACAAACTTTGGAATAAGTCGAAATCACGCTTTTCCGCGCAAAATTTCACAATCATAAAGTTCATATTCCTATTCAGGACCTTATAATATGTATGAATCTATCGACAAAAACATCATATTTCCTGTTTTCAGAGCGCTATCTGCAGTTATATGAAGTTTGGAATGAGTCAAAATTACCACATTCTGAGCAGTTTCAAAGTATCGCAGTACACATAAATCTATCCAATACAACATAATACGCATGAGTCCGTCCTCAATTGCACAAAATTTTGCGTTTCCAGCGAGTTATCAGCGTTTTTTCTGAGTCTCGTTGAGAAATTTTTGACTCTGTAAATCTTCTCAGAAGCAAGATCTTGCTTCAAAAGTGCGTTATATGGCAAAATCTAGCATCAAATACATCATATTGCGTGTTTTAGGAGTGCTATTTACAGTTTTACAAACTTTGGAATAAGTCAAAATCACGCTTTTCCGCGCAGATTTTCACAATCAAAAAGTTCATATTCCTATTCGGGTCCTCATAATATGTATGAATCTATCGACAAAAACATCATATTTTGGGTTTTCAGAGCGCTATCTACAGTTATATGAAGTTTGAAATAAGTCAAAATTACCACATTCTGAGCAGTTTCAAAGTATCCCAAATCACATAAATCTATCCAATACAACATAGTACGCATAAATCTGTCCTCAAATGCACAAAATTTTGCGTTTTCGGCGAGTTATCAGCGTTTTTTCTGAGTCTCGTTGAGGAATTTTTGACACTGTGAATCTGCTCAGAAGCAAGATTTTGCTTCAAAAGTGCGTTATATGGCAGAATCTAGCACCAGATACATCATGTTTCGTGTTTTCAGAGTGCTATTTGCAGTTTTACAAACTTTGGAATAAGCCGTAATCACGCTTTTCCGCGCAGATTTTCACATTCAAAAAGTTCATATTCCTATTTAAGACCTCATAATATGTATGAATCTATCGACAAAAACATCATATTTCGTGTTTTCAGAGCGCTATCTGCAGTTATATGAAGTTTGAAATAAGTCAAAATTACCACATTCTGAGCAGTTTCAAACTATCGCAAATCACATTAATCTATCCAATACAACATAATCCGCATGAATCCGTCCTCAAATGCACAGAATTCTGCGTTTCCAGCGAGTTATCAGCGTTTTTTCTGAGTCTCATAGAAAAATTTTTGACTCTGTAAATCTTCTCAGAAGCAAGACTTTGCTCCAAAAGTGCGTTATATGGCAGAATCTAGCACCAAATACATCATATTTTGTGTTTTAAGAGTGCTTTTTGCAATTTCACAAACTTTGGAATAAGTCGAAATCACGCTTTTCCGCGCAGATTTTCACAATCCGAAAGTTCATATTCCTATTCGAGACCTCATAATATGTGTGAATCTATCGACAAAAACTTCATATTTCATGTTTTCAGAGCGCTATCTGCAGTTATATGAAGTTTGAAATAAGTCAAAATTACCACATTCTGAGCAGTTTCAAAGTATCGCAAATCACATAAATCTATCCAAAACAACATAGTACGCATGAATCCGTCCTCGAATGCACAAAATTTTGCGTTTCCAGCGAGGTATCAGCGTTTCTTCTGAGTCTCGTAGAAAAATTTTTGACTCTGTAAATTCGCTCAGAAGCAAGATTTTGCTTCAAAAGTGCGTTAAATGGCAGAATCTAGCACCAAATACATCATATTTTGTGTTTCTAGAGTGCTACTTGCAGTATTACAAACTTTGGAATAAGTCGGAATCACGCTTTTCCGCGCAGATTTTCACAATCAAAAAGTTCATATTCCCATCCAGGACCTCATAATATGTATGAATCTATCGACAAAAACATCATATTTCGTGTTTTCAGAGCGCTATCTGCAGTTATATGAAGTTTGAAATAAGTCAAAATTACCACATTCTGAGCAGTTTCAGAGTATCGCAAATCACATAAATCTATCCAATACAACATAATCCGCATGAATCCATCCTCAAATGCACAGAATTCTGCGTTTCCAGCGAGTTATCAGCGTTTTTTCTGAGTCTCATAGAAAAATTTTTGACTCTGTAAATCTTCTCAGAAGCAAGATTTTGCTCCAAAAGTGCGTTATATGGCAGAATCTAGCACCAAATACATCATATTTTGTGTTTTAAGAGTGCTTTTTGCAATTTCACAAACTTTGGAATAAGTCGAAATCACGCTTTTCCGCGCAGATTTTCACAATCCGAAAGTTCATATTCCTATTCGAGACCTCAAAATATGTGTGAATCTATCGACAAAAACTTCATATTTCGTGTTTTCAGAGCGCTATCTGCAGTTATATGAAGTTTGAAATAAGTCAAAATTACCACATTCTGAGCAGTTTCGAAGTATCGCAAATTACATAAATCTATCCAAAACAACATAGTACGCATGAATCCGTCCTCGAATGCACAAAATTCTGCGATTCCAGCGAGTTATCAGCGTTTTTTCTGAGTCTCGTTGGGAAATTTTTGACTTAGTTAATCTGCTCAGAAGGAAGATTTTGCTTCAAAAGTGCGTTATATGGCAGAATCTAGCACCAAATACATCATATTTCGTGTTTTTAGAGTGCTATTTGCAGTTTTACAAACTCTGGAAAAGTCGAAATCACGCTTTTCCGCGCAGAATTTCACAATCAAAAAGTTCATATTCCTATTCAGGACCTCATAATATGTATGAATCTATCGACAAAAACATCATATTTCGTGTTTCAGAGCGCTATCTGCAGTCATATAAGTTGAAATAAGTCAAAATTACCACATTCTGAGCAGTTTTAAAGTATCGCAAATCACATAAATCAATCCAATACAACATAATACGCATGAATCCGTCCTCAAATGCACAAAATTTTGCGTTTCCAGCAAGTTATCAGCGTTTTTTCTGAGTCTCGTAGAGAAATTTTTGACTGTGTAAATCTGCTCAGAAGCAAGATTTTGCTTTAAAAGTGCGTTATATGGCAGAATCAAGCACCAAATACATCATATTTCGTGTTTTTAGAGTGCTATTAGCAGTCTTACAAACTTTGGAATAAGTCAAAATCACGCTCTTCCGTGCAGATTTTCACAATCAAAAAGTTCATATTCCTATTCAAGACCTTATAATATGTATGAATCTATCGACAGAAACATCATATTTCGTGTTTTCAGAACGCTATCTGCAGTTATATGAAGTTTGAAATAAGTCAAAATTACCACATTCTGAGCAGTTTCAAAGTATCGCAAATCACATAAATCTATCCAAAACAACATAGTACGCATGAATCCGTCCTCGAATGCACAAAATTTTGCGATTCCAGCGAGTTATCAGCGTTTTTTCTGAGTCTCGTTGGGAAATTTTTGACTTAGTTAATCTGCTCAGAAAGAAGATTTTGCTTCAGAAGTGCGTTATATGGCAGAATCTAGCACCAAATACATCATATTTCGTGTTTTTAGAGTGCTATTTGCAGTTTTACAAACTCTGGAAAAGTCGAAATCACGCTTTTCCGCGCGGAATTTCACAATCAAAAAGTTCATATTCCTATTCAGGACCTCATAATATGTATGAATCTATCGACAAAAACATCATATTTCGTGTTTTCAGAGCGCTATCTGCAGTCATATAAGTTTGAAATAAGTCAAAATTACCACATTCCGAGCAGTTTTAAAGTATCGCAAATCACATAAATCAATCCAATACAACATAATACGCATGAATCCGTCCTCAAATGCACAAAATTTTGCGTTTCCAGCAAGTTATCAGCGTTTTTTCTGAGTCTCGTAGAGAAATTTTTGACTGTGTAAATCTGCTCAGAAGCAAGATTTTGCTTTAAAAGTGCGTTATATGGCAGAATCTAGCACCAAATACATCATATTTCGTGTTTTTAGAGTGCTATTAGCAGTTTTACAAACTTTGGAATAAGTCAAAATCACGCTCTTCCGTGCAGATTTTCACAATCATAAAGTTCATATTCCTATTCAAGACCTCATAATATGTATGAATCTACTGACAGAAACATCATATTTCGTGTTTTCAGAACGCTATCTGCAGTTATATGAAGTTTGAAATAAGTCAAAATTACCACATTCTGAGCAGTTTCAAAGTATCGCAAATCACATAAATCTATCCAAAACAACATAGTACGCATAAATTTGTCCTTGAATGCACAAAATTTCGCGTTTCCAGCAAGTTATCAGCGTTTTTTCTGAGTCTCGTAGAGAAATTTTTGACTGTGTAAATCTGCTCAGAAGCAAGATTTTGCTTTAAAAGTGCGTTATATGGCAGAATCTAGCACCAAATACATCATATTTCGTGTTTTTAGAGTGCTATTTTCAGTTTTACAAACTTTGAAATAAGTCGAAATCACGCTTTTCCGCGCAGATATTCACAATCAAAAAGTTCATATTCCTATTCAGGACCTCATAGTATGTACAGATCCATCAACAAAAACATCATATCTCGTGTTTTCAGAGCGCTTTCTGCAGTTATATGAAGTTTGAAATAGGTCAAAATTACCACATTCTGAGCAGTTTCAAAGTATCGCAAATCACATAAATCTACCCAATACAACATAGTACGCATGAATCTGTCCTCAAATGCACAAAATTTTGCGTTTCCAGCAAGTTATCAGCGTATTTTCTGAGTCTCGTTGAGAAATTATCGACACTGTAAATCTGCTCAAAAGCAAGATTTTGCTTCAAAAGTGCGTTATATGGCAGAATCTAGCACTAAATACATCATATTTCGTGTTTTTAGAGTGCTATTCGCAGTTTTACAAGCTTTGGAATAAGTCGAAATCACGCTTTTCCAGGCAAATTTTCACAATCAAAAAGTTCATATTCTCATTCAAGACCTCATAATATGTATGAATCTATCGACAAAAACATCATATTTCGTGTTTTCAGAGCGCTATCTGCAGTTATATGAAGTTTGAAATAAGTCAAAATTACCACATTCTGAGCAGTTTCAAAGTATCGCAAATCACATAAATCTATCCAATACAACATAGTACGCATGAATCCGTCCTCAAATGCACAAAATTTTGCGTTTCCAGCGAGGTATCAGCGTTTCTTCTGAGTCTCGTAGAAAAATTTTTGACTCTGTAAATTCGCTCAGAAGCAAGATTTTGCTTCAAAAGTGCGTTAAATGGCAGAATCTAGCACCAAAATACATCATATTTTGTGTTTCTAGAGTGCTACTTGCAGTATTACAAACTTTGGAATAAGTCGGAATCACGCTTTTCCGCGCAGATTTTCACAATCAAAAAGTTCATATTTCTATTCAGGACCTTGAAATATGTATGAATCTATCGACAAAAACATCATATTACGTGTTTTCAGAGCGCTATCTGCAGTTATATGAAGTTTGGAATAAGTCAAAATTACCACATTCTGAGCAGTTTCAAAGTATCGTAAATCACATAAATCTATCCAATACAACATAGTACGCATGAATCCGTCCTCGAATGCACAAAATTTTGCGTTTCCAGCGAGTTATCAGCGTTTTTTCTGAGTCTCGTGGAGAAATTTTTGACACTGTAAATCTGCTCAGAAGCACGATTCTGCTTCAAAAGTGCGTTATATGGCAGAATCTAGCACCAAATACATCATTTTCCGTGTTTTTAGAGTGCTATTTGCAGTTTTACAAACTTTGGAATAAGTCGAAATCACGCTTTTCCACGCAGATTTTTACAATCATAAAGTTCATATTCCCATTCAGGACCTCATTATATGTATAAATCTATCGAAAAAAACATCATATCCCGTGTTTTAAGAGCGCTATCTGCAGTTATATGAAGTTTAAAATGAGTCAAAATTACCACATTCTGAGCAGTTTCAAAGTATCGCAAAACACATAAATCTATCCAATACAACATAGTACGCATGAGTCCGTTCTCAAATGCACAAAATTTTGCGTCTCCAGAGAGTTATCAGCGTTTTTCCTGATCCTCGCTGAGAAATTTTTGATACTGTAAATCTGCTCAGAAGCAAGATTTTGCTTCAAAAAGGCGTTATATGGCAGAATCTAGCACCAAATACATCATATTCCGTGTTTTTAGAGTGCTATTTGCAGTTTTACAAACTTTGGGATAAGTCGAAATCACGCTTTTCCGCGCAGATTTTCACAATCAAAAAGTTCATATTCCTATTCAAGACCTTATAATATGTATGAATCTATCGACAAAAACATCATATTTCGTGTTTTCAGAGCGCTATCTGCAGTTTTATGAAGTTTGAAATAAGTCAAAGTTACCACTTTCTGAGCAGTTTCAAAGTATCGCAAATCACATAAATCTATCCAATACAACATAGTACGCATGAATCCGTCCTCAAATGCACAAAATTTTGCGTTCCCAGCGAGTTATCAGCGTTTTTTCTGAGTCTCGTAGAAAAATTTTTGACTCTGTAAATCTACTCAGAAGCAAGATTTTGCTTCAAAAGTGCGTTATATGGCAGAATCTAGCACCAAATACATCATTTTCCGTGTTTTTAGAGTGCTATTTGCAGTTTTACAAACTTTGGAATAAGTCGAAATCACGCTTTTCCACGCTGATTTTTACAATCATAAAGTTCATATTCCCATTCAGGACCTCATAATATGTATAAATCTATCGACAAAAACATCATATTCCGTGTTTTCAGAGCGCTATCTGCAGTTATATGAAGTTTGAAATAAGTCAAAATTACCACATTCTGAGCAGTTTCAAAGTATCGCAAATCACATGAATCTATCCAATACAACATAGTACGCATGAATCCGTCCTCAAATGCACAAAATTTTGCGTTTCAAGCGAGTTATCAGCGTTTCTTCTGAGTCTCGCTGAGAAATTTTTGATACTGTAAATCTGCTCAGAAGCAAGATTTTGCTTCAAAAGTGCGTTATATGGCAGAATCCAGCACCAAATACATCATATTCCGTGTTTTTAGAGTGCTATTTGCAGTTTTACAAACTTGGAATGAGTCGAAATCACGCTTTTCTGCTCAGATTTTCACAATCAAAAAGTTCATATTCCTATTCAAGACCTTATAATATGTATGAATCTATCGACAAAAACTTCATATTTCGTGTTTTCAGAGCGCTATCTGCAGTTTTATGAAGTTTGAAATAAGTCAAAGTTACCACATTCTGAGCGTTTCAAAGTATCGCAAATCACATAAATCTATCCAATACAACATAGTACGCATGAATCCGTCCTCAAATGCACAAAATTTTGCGTTTCCAGCGAGTTATCAGCGTTTTTTCTGATTCTCGTAGAAAAATTTTTTACTCTGTAAATCCACTCAGAAGCAAGATTTTGCTTCAAAAGTGCGTTATATGGCAGAATCGAGCACCAAATACATCATTTTCCGTGTTTTTAGAGTGCTATTTGCAGTTTTACAAACTTTGGAATAAGTCGAAATCACGCTTTTCCACGCAGATTTTTACAATCATAAAGTTCATATTCCCATTCAGGACCTCATAATATGTATAAATCTATCGACAAAAAACATCATATTCCGTGTTTTCAGAGCGCTATCTGCAGTTATATGAAGTTTGAAATAAGTCAAAATTACCACATTCTGAGCAGTTTCAAAGTATCGCAAATCACATAAATCTATCCAATACAACATAGTACGCATGAGTCCGTTCTCAAATGCACAAAATTTTGCGTCTCCAGAGAGTTATCAGCGTTTTTTCTGAGTCTCGTAGAAAAATTTTTGATTCTGTAAATCTGCTCAGAAGCAAGATTTTGCTTCAAAAGTGCGTTATATGGCAGAATCTAGCACCAAATACATCATATTTTGTGTTTCTAGAGTGCTACTTGCAGTATTACAAACTTTGGAATAAGTCGGAATCACGCTTTTTCCGCGCAGATTTTCACAATCAAAAAGTTCATATTCCCATCTAGGACCTCATAATATGTATGAATCTATCGACAAAAACATCATATTTCCTGTTTTCAGAGCGCTATCTGCAGTTATATGAAAGTTTGAAATAAGTCAAAATTACCACATTCTGAGCAGTTTCAGAGTATCGCAAATCACATAAATCTATCCAATACAACATAGTACGCATGAATCCGTCCTCAAATGCACAAAATTTTGCGTTTCCAGCGAGTAATCAGCGTTTTTTCTGAGTCTCGTTGAGAGATTTTCGACATTGTAAATCTGCTCAGAAGCATGACTTTGCTCCAAAAGTGCGTTATATGGCTGAAACTAGCTCCAAATACATCATATTTCATGTTTTTAGAGTGCTATTTGCAATTTTACAAACTTTTGAATAAGTCGAAATCACGCCTTTTACGCGCAGATTTTCACAATCAAAAAGTTCTTATTCCTATTCAAGACCTCATAATATGTATGAATCTATCGACAAAAACATAATATTTCGTGTTTTCAGAGCGCTATCTGCAGTTATATGAAGTTTGAAATAAGTCAAAATTACCACATTCTGAGCAGTTTCAAAGTATCGCAAATCACATGAATCTATCCAATACAACATAGTACGCATGAATCCGTCCTCAAATGCACAAAATTTTGCGTTTCAAGCGAGTTATCAGCGTTTCTTCTGAGTCTCGCTGAGAAATTTTTGACACTGTAAATCTGCTCAGAAGAAAGATTTTGCTTCAAAAGTGCGTTATATGGCAGAATCTAGCACCAAATACATCATATTCCGTGTTTTTAGAGTGCTATTTGCAGTTTTACAAACTTTGGAATAAGTCGGAATCACGCTTTTCCGCGCAGATTTTCACAATCAAAAAGTTCATATTCCTATTCAAGACCTTATAATATGTATGAATCTATCGACAAAAACATCATATTTCGTGTTTTCAGAGCGCTATCTGCAGTTATATGAAGTTTGAAATAAGTCAAAGTTACCACATTCTGAGCAGTTTCAAAGTATCGCAAATCACATAAATCTATCCAATACAACATAATACGCATGAATCCGCCCTCAAATGCACAAAATTCTGCGTTTCCAGCGAGTTATCAGCGTCTTTCCTGAGTCTCGTAGAGAAATTTTTGACTGTGTAAATCTACTCAGAAGCAAGATTTTGCTTCAAAAGTGCGTTATATGGCAGAATCGAGCACCAAATACATCATTTTCCGTGTTTTTAGAGTGCTATTTGCAGTTTTACAAACTTTGGAATAAGTCGAAATCACGCTTTTCCACGCAGATTTTTACAATCATAAAGTTCATATTCCCATTCAGGACCTCATAATATGTATAAATCTATCGACAAAAACATCATATTCTGTGTTTTCAGAGCGCTATCTGCAGTTATATGAAGTTTGAAATAAGTCAAAATTACCACATTCTGAGCAGTTTCAAAGTATCGCAAATCACATAAATCTATCCAATACAACATAGTACGCATGAGTCCGTTCTCAAATGCACAAAATTTTGCGTCTCCAGAGAGTTATCAGCGTTTTTTCTGAGTCTCGTAGAAAAATTTTTGATTCTGTAAATCTGCTCAGAAGCAAGATTTTGCTTCAAAAGTGCGTTATATGGCAGAATCTAGCACCAAATACATCATATTTTGTGTTTCTAGAGTGCTACTTGCAGTATTACAAACTTTGGAATAAGTCGGAATCACGCTTTTCCGCGCAGATTTTCACAATCAAAAAGTTCATATTCCCATCTAGGACCTCATAATATGTATGAATCTATCGACAAAAACATCATATTTCCTGTTTTCAGAGCGCTATCTGCAGTTATATGAAGTTTGAAATAAGTCAAAATTACCACATTCTGAGCAGTTTCAGAGTATCGCAAATCACATAAATCTATCCAATACAACATAGTACGCATGAATCCGTCCTCAAATGCACAAAATTTTGCGTTTCCAGCGAGTAATCAGCGTTTTTTCTGAGTCTCGTTGAGAGATTTTCGACATTGTAAATCTGCTCAGAAGCATGACTTTGCTCCAAAAGTGCGTTATATGGCTGAAACTAGCTCCAAATACATCATATTTCATGTTTTTAGAGTGCTATTTGCAATTTTACAAACTTTTGAATAAGTCGAAATCACGCTTTTACGCGCAGATTTTCACAATCAAAAAGTTCTTATTCCTATTCAAGACCTCATAATATGTATGAATCTATCGACAAAAACATAATATTTCGTGTTTTCAGAGCGCTATCTGCAGTTATATGAAGTTTGAAATAAGTCAAAATTACCACATTCTGAGCAGTTTCAAAGTATCGCAAATCACATGAATCTATCCAATACAACATAGTACGCATGAATCCGTCCTCAAATGCACAAAATTTTGCGTTTCAAGCGAGTTATCAGCGTTTCTTCTGAGTCTCGCTGAGAAATTTTTGACACTGTAAATCTGCTCAGAAGAAAGATTTTGCTTCAAAAGTGCGTTATATGGCAGAATCTAGCACCAAATACATCATATTCCGTGTTTTTAGAGTGCTATTTGCAGTTTTACAAACTTTGGAATAAGTCGGAATCACGCTTTTCCGCGCAGATTTTCACAATCAAAAAGTTCATATTCCTATTCAAGACCTTATAATATGTATGAATCTATCGACAAAAACATCATATTTCGTGTTTTCAGAGCGCTATCTGCAGTTATATGAAGTTTGAAATAAGTCAAAGTTACCAACATTCTGAGCAGTTTCAAAGTATCGCAAATCACATAAATCTATCCAATACAACATAATACGCATGAATCCGCCCTCAAATGCACAAAATTCTGCGTTTCCAGCGAGTTATCAGCGTCTTTCCTGAGTCTCGTAGAGAAATTTTTGACTGTGTAAATCTACTCAGAAGCAAGATTTGACTTGAAAAGTGCGTTATTTGGCAGAATCTAGCACCAAATACAACATATTTCGTGTTTTCAGAGTGCTATTTGCAGTTTTACAAACTTTGGAATAAGTTAAAATCACGCTTA
>CAXDIG010000217.1:0-28000 GCA_963989225.1 Dromius quadrimaculatus
GCTTTTCCCGCGCAGGTTTTCAAAATCAAAAAGTTCATATTCCTACTCAGGACCTGATAATATGTTTGAATGTATCGACAAAAACATCAAATTTCCTGTTTTCAGGGCGCTATCTGCAGTTATATCAAGTTTAAAATAAGTCAAAATTCTACCACATTGAGCAGTTTAAAAGTATCGCAAATCACATAAATCCATCCAATATCAACATAATACGCATGAATCCGTCCTCAAATGCGCAATATTCCTTGTTTCCAGCAAGTTATCAGCGTTTTTATTGAGTCTCGTTGAGAAATTTTTGACCCTGTGGATCTGCTCAGAAGCAAGATTTTGCTTCAAAAAAAGCGCTATATGGCAGAATCTAGCACCAAATACATCATATTTTGTGTTCTAAGAAGTGCTATTTGCAAATAAGTCGAAATCACGCTCTTTCGCGCGCAGATTTTCACAATCAAAAAGTTCATATTCCTATTTAGGGAACTCTCAAAATATGTATAAATCTATCGACAAAAACATCATATTTCGTGTTTTCAGAGCGCTATCTGCAGTTATATGTAGTTTGAAATAAGTCAGATTCACCACATTCTGAGCAGTTTCAAAGTATAGCAAATCACATAAACCTGTCCAACTACAACATAATACGTATAAATCCGTCCTCGCATGTACGATATTTTGCGTTTCCAGCAATTTATTAGCGTTATTTCAGAGTTTCGGTGAGAAAATTTGTTGACTCTGTAAATCCGCTCATGAAGCAAGATTTTGCTCCAAAAGTGCGTTATATGGCAGAATCTAGCACCAAATACATCATATTTCGTGTTTTTAAGAGCGCTATTTGCAGTTGTTACAAACTTTGGAATAAGTTGTAATCACGCTTTTGAGCGCAGATATTGACAATCAAGAAGTTCATATTCTTATTCAGGACCTCATAAGATGTATGGAATCTATCGACAAAAACATCATATTTCGTGGTTTTCAGAGCGCTATCTGCAGTTATATGAAGTTTGAAATAAGTCAAAATTACCACATATCTTTAGCAGTTTCAAAGCATCGCAAATCACATATTTCATCTGATACAACATAATACGCATGAATTTGTTTTCAAATGCAGGATATTTTGCGTTGTCCAGCGAGATCTACAGCGTTCTTTCTGAGTTCTGTTGGAGAAATTTCTGGACCATGTTAAATCTGCTCAGAAGTAAGATTTTGCTTTCAAAAGTGCGTCATTACGGCAGAATCTAGCAACCAAATACATCATATTTAGTGTTTTAAGAGTGATTTTCGCAGTTTTTACAATCTTTGGAATAAGTCGAAATCACGCTTTCCGCGCCGATTTTTCACAATCAAAAAGTTCATATTCCTATTCACGACCTCAAAATATGTATGAATCTATCCTCAAAACATCATATTTCGTGTTTTCAGAGCGCTATCTGCAGTTATATGAGGTTTGGAATAAGTCAAAACTACCACATCCTGAGCAGTTTTCAAAGTATCGCAAATCACATAAATCTATCCAATACAACATAATACGAATGGATCCGTCCTCAAATGCACGATATTCTGCGTTTCCAGCAAGCTATCAGCGTTTTTTCTAAGTCTCGGTTGAGAAATTCTTGACCTCTGTAGATCTGATCAGAAGCAAAGATTTTGCTACAAACAGTGCGTTCTACTGCAGAACCTAGCAGCAAATACATCATATTTTGTGTTTTTAGAGTGCTATTGCAGTTTTACGAACTGAGGAATAAGTCGCAATCACGCTTCTTCGCGCAGATTTTCACAATCAAGAAGTTCATATTCCTATTAAAGACCTCATAATATGTATGAATCTAATCAACAAAAACATCATATTTCGTGTTTTCAGAGCGCTATCTGCAGTTATATGGAAGTTTGAAATAAGTCAAAATTACACACATTCTGAGGCAATTTCAAAGCATCGCAAATCACATAGTCCGTCTGATACAAAATGATACGCATGAATTTGTCTTCAAATGCACGATATTTTGCGTTTCCAGCAAGTTTATCAGCGTTCTTTCTGAGTTTCGATGAAAAAATTTTTGACTCTGTAAATCTGCCCAGAAGCAAGATTTTGCTTCGAAAGTGCGTCATACTGCAGAACCTTGCCCTAAATACATCATATTTCGTGTTTTTTAGAGCGCTATTTGCAGTTTTACAAATTCTGGAATAAGTCGAAATCAAGCTTCTCCGCGCAGATTTTTACAAATCAAGATGTTTATATTTCCTAATCAGGGCCTAATAATATGTATGAATCTATCGACAAAAATATCATATTCTGTGTTTTCAGAGCGCTACCCTGCAGTTATATGAAGTTTGAAAATAAGTCCAAAATCACCACATTCTGAGCAGTTTCCAAAGTATCGCAAATCGCATAAATCTATCCAATACAACATAATACGCATGAATCCGTCCTCAAATGCCACGATATTCTGGCGTTTCCAGCAAGTTATCAGCGTTTTCTTCTGGAGTCTCCGTGGAGAATGAATTCTTGACATCCGTTGATCTGCCTCAGAAGCAAGATTTTGCTTCAAAAGTGCGTTACAACGGCAGAATCTAGCACCAAATACATCATATTTTGTGGTTTTAGAGTGCTATTTTGCAGTTTAACGAACTGGGGAATAAGTCCTAATCATGCTTCTCCGCGCAGATTTTCACAATCAAGAAGTTCATATTCCTATTGAGGACCTCATAATATGCATGAATCCCATCGACAAAAACATCATTATTTCGTGTTTTTCAGAGCGCTGCTGCAGTTATATGAGGTTTGAAATAAGTCAGAATTAACACAGTTCTGAGCAGTAACAATGCATCGCAAATCCACATAATCTGTCTGATACAACATAATACGCATGAATTTGTCTTTCAAATGCACGATATTCTGCGTTTCCAGCAAGTTAATCAGCGTTCTTTCTGAGTTTCGTTGAGAAACTTTTAACTCCTGTACAATCTGCTAAGAAGCAAGATTTTGCTTCAAAAGTGCGTTATACGGCAGAATCTAGCCCCAACTACATCATATTTCGTGTTTTCAGAGTGCTTTTTGTAGTTTTACAGACTTTTGGAATAAGGTCGATATCACGCTTTTTCGCGCAGATTTTCCACAATCAAAAAAGTTCATATTCCTATTAAGGACCTCATAGTATGTATAAATCTATCGACAAAAAACATCATATTTTGAGTTTTCAGAGCCGCTACCTTGCAGTTATATGACTTCAAAAATAAGTCAAAATTACCACACTCTAAGCAGTTTCAAAGTATCGCAAATCACATAGATCTATCCAATACATCATAATACGCATGAATCCGTCCTCAAATGCACAAAATTTCGCGTTTTTTTTCGGGGTTGAGAGATTCTTGACTCTCGTAAATCTGCTCAGAAGCAAGTTTCTGCTTCAAAAGTTTCGTTATATGGCAGAATCTAGTACCAAATACATCATGTTCCGTGTTTTTAGAGCGCTATTTTGCAGATTTACAAACTCTGGGATAGGTCGGAATCACGCTCTTCCGCGCAGATTTTCACAATCAGAAAGGTTCATATTCCTATCCAAAGACCTTATAATATGTATAAAATCTATCGACAAAAACATCATATTCCGTGTTTTTCAAAGCGCTACCAGCAGTTATATGAACTTCGAAATAAGTCAAAAATTACCACATTCTGAGCAATTTCAAAGTATCGCCAAATCACTAAAATCTATCCGATACGACATAATACGCATGAATCGGTCCTCAGATGCACGATATTCTGCCTTTCCAGCAAGTTATCAGCGTTTTTTCTGAGTTTCGTTGGAGAATTTTTTTGACTCTTTAAATCTGTCTCAGAAGTAGGATTTTCCTTCAAAAGGTGCGTTATATGGACAGAATCTGAGCACCAATACATCATATTTATTGTTTTTGGAGCGCTATTCGCAGTTTTAGAAACTTTGGGAATAAGTCGAAATCACGCCTTTCCGTGCAGATTTTCACAATCAAAAAGTTCATATCCCTATTCAGGACCTCATAATATGTATGAATCTATCAACAAAAACACTCATATATCGTGTTTTCAAAGCGCTACCTGCAGTTATATGAACTTCAAAATAAGTCAAAATTACCACATTCTGGAGCAGTTTCAAAGTATCGCAAATCACATAAATCTATCCAATACAAAATAATACGCATAAATCCGTCCTCAAATGCACAAAATTTCGCGTTTTTCTCTGAGTCACGTTGAGAAATTTTTGACTTCGTAAATCTGCTCAAAAGCAAGATTTTGCTCCAAAAGTGCGTTATACGGCAGAATCTAGCACCAAATACATCAATATTTCGTGTTCTTAGAGTGCTTTTCGCGAGTTTTACAAATTTGGAATAAGTCAAAATCACGCTTTTCCGCGCAGATTTTCACAATCAAAAAGTCAATATTCCTATTCAGGACCTGATGATATGTATGAATCTATCGACAGAAACATCATATTCCGTGTTTTCAGAGCGCTATCTGCAGTTATATGAAGTTTGAAATAAGTCAAAATTACCACATTCTGAGCAGTTTGAAAGTATCGCAAATCACATAAATCGATCCAATGCAACATAATACGCATGAATCCGTTCCCAAATGCACGATATTTTGCGTTTCCAGCGAGCTTATTAGCGTTTTCTCTGAGTTTCGTTGAGAAATTCTTGACTCTGTAAATCTGCTCTAGAAGCAAGATTTTGCTTCAAAAGTGCGTTATACGGCAGAATCTAGCTCCAAATACATCATATTTCGTGTTTTTAGAGTGCTATTCGCAGTTTTACAAACTTTGGTATAAGTCGAAAGCACGCTTTTCCGCGCAGATTTTTAAAATCAAAAAGTTCATGTTCCTATTCAGGATCTCATAATATGTATGAATCTATCGGGAAAAACATCATGTTTCGTGTTTTTAGAGCGCTATCTGCAGTTATATGAAGTTTGAAATAAGTCAAAATTACCACATTCTGAGCAGTTTCAAAGTATCGCAAATCAAATAAATTTATCCAATATAAACATAATACGCATGAATCCATCATTAAATGCACGATATTTTGCGTTTCTAGCAATTTATCAGCGTTATTTCAGAGTTTCGTTGAGAAATTTTTTGACTCTGTGGATCTGCTCAGAAACAAGATTTTGCTTCAGAAGTGCGTTATATGAAAGAATCTAGCACCAAATACATCATTTTTTTGTGTTTTTTAGAGTACACTTTGCAGTTTTACAAACTTAGGAATAAGTCGAAATCACGCTTTTCCGCGCAGATTTTCACAATCAAAAAGTTCATCTCCTATTCAGGGGCTTTATAATATGTATGAATCTATCGACAAAATCATCATAATTTCGTGTTTTCAGAGCGCTATCTGCAGTCATATGAAGTTTGAATAATCCAGGATTACCACATTCTGAGCAGTGTGAAAGTATCGCAAATCACATAAATCTATCCAATACAGCATAATACGCATAAATACGTCCTCAAATGCACGATATTTTTTTGCGTTTCCAGCTAGTAATTAGCGTATTCTCTGAGTTCCGTTGAGAGATTTTTGACTCTGTAAATCTGCTCAGAAGCAAGATTATGCTTCAAAAGTGCGGTTATACGGCAGAATCTAGCACCAAATACATCATATTTTGTGTTTTTAGAGTGCTATTTGCAGTTTCACGAACTAAGAAATAAGTCGAAATCACGCTTCTCCGCGCAGATTTTTACAATCAAAAAGTTCATATTTCTATTCAGGATCACATAGTATGTTCGAATCTATCGACAAAAACATCATGTTTCGTGTTTTCAGAGCGCTATCTGCAGTTATATGAAGTTTGGAATAAGTCAAAATTACCACATTCTGAGCAGTTTCAAAGTATCGCAAATCACATAAATCTATCCATACAACATAATACGCATGAATCCGTCCTCAAATGCACAAAATTTTGCGTTCCCAGCAAATTATTAGCGTATTTCCTAACTTTCGTTGAGAAATTTTTGATTCTGTAAATCTGCTCAGAAGCAAGATTTTGCCCCAAAAATGCGTTATATGGCAGAATCTAGCACCAAATACATAATATTTCGTATTTTTAGAGTGCTATTCGAAGGTTTTACAAACTTTGGAATAAGTCGAGATCATGCTTTTCGCGAGATTATCACAATCAAAAAGTTCATATTTCTATTCAGGACCTCATAATATGTATGAATCTATCGACAAAAACATCGTATCTCGTGTTTTCAGAGCGCTATCTGCAGTTATATGAAGTTTGAAATAAGTCAAAATTACCACATTCTAAGCAGTTTTCAATGTATCGCAAATCACATAAATCTATCCAATACAACATAATACGCATGAATTCGTCCTCAAATGCACAAAATTTTGCGTTTTCAGGAAGTTATCAATGTTTTTTAGCGCATTTTTCCGAAAAAAGCGCTATTATATTCACTTTGGCTGGCTGGCTGGCTGGCTGGCTGGGCTGGCTGGCTGGCTGGCTGGCGTGACGCTGAGATCTCAGCAACTATACTATTTACAGACTTGAAACTGATACTAAATGAAAGCTGCTATTTCGTAGGTTTGCACAAATTGCTTTAATTCAAGCTCAGTGATTGTGGAAGATCAAATTATTCAATTACTTGTTTCAAGTGGAACAGTGCCAAACAATGACCATTAGGGATATGGCAACTAAAAATTATTAAAGTAGATAAAAATTTAGTTACAATTTTCGCCGCGTTTGTCACTATTATTATTTACAGTTGTCAAATCTGTCAGGGATTAATTCAATGACTTGTTTGACGCGAATTTGAAGCTTATTAGAATGAATTATTATTATTGGATGAAAATTTGTTTACTTTTGGTGTATTTTTCTTATATAGCTCTGATAAAGATCAAATTATCATTTTAAGGTACAGCACTTGACCCTCCCGTCAGTCAATAACTAAACAATGAAGATTAAAAGGTATTTTTGAGTTTGTACATGCATAAATTATGTACCTATCAAATAGTCAACTTGAAACTAGTACTAAATGGAAGCTGCTGTATCGTAAGTTTGCCCAAATTGCTTTATTCAAACTCAGTAATTGTGAGAGATGGTAATTGCGAAATCTCTGAAGTAACAAGCATTCATGAGCTAGTCAAAAATGCGGCTTTCATCATCTAGATGATTCTTCCATTTTTTTGAGTCTCATTGAGAAATTTTTGACTCTGTAAATCTGCTCAAAAGCAAGATTTTGCTTCAAAAGTGCGTTATATGGCAGAATCTGGCACCAAATATATCATATTTCGTGTTTTAAGAGTGCTATTCGCAGTTTTCCAAACTTTGGAATAAGTCGAGATCATGCTTTCCGCGTATATTATCACAATCGAAAAGTTTCATATTCCTATTCAGGACCTCATAATATGTATGAATCTATCGACAAAAACATCGTATTGTTTTCAGAGCGCTATCTGCAGTTATATGAAGTTTGGAATAAGTCAAAATTACCACATTCTGAGCAGTTCCAAAGTATCGCAAATCACATAAATCCATCCAATACAACATAATACGCATGAATCCGTCCTCAAATGCACAAAAATTTTGCGTTTCCAGCGAGTTTTCATCGTTTTTTCTGAGTCTCGTTTGGAAATTTTTGATCCTGTCAATCTGCTCAGAAGCAAGATTTTGCTTCAAAAATGCTTTATATGGCAGAATCTTGCACCAAATACATCATATTAAGTGTTTTGAGAGTGCTATTTGCAATTTTACAAACTTTGGAATAAGTCGAGATCACGCTTCCTCGCGCAGATTTTCACAATCAAAAAGTCCATATTCCTTTCCAGAACCTCATAATATGTATGAATCCTTCGACAAAAACATCGTATCTCGTGCTTTCAGAGCGGTATCTGCAGTTATATGAAGTTTGAAATAAGTCAAAATTACCACATTCTTAACAGTTTCAAAAGTAATCGCAAATCACATAAATCTATCCAATACAACATAATACGCATGGAACCGTCCTCAAATGCACAAAATTCGGCGTTTCCAGCGAGTTATCAGCGTTTTTTTCTGAGGTCTCGGTTGAGAAATTTTTGATTTTTGTAAATCTGCTCAGAAGCAAGATTTTGCTTGAAAAAATGTGTCATATGGCAGAATCTAGTACCAAATACATCATATTTCGTGTTTTTAGAGTAGTATTTGCAGTTTTACAAACTTTGGAATAAGTCAAAATCACGCTTTTCCGCGTAGATTTTCACAATCAAAAAGTTCATATTCCTATCCAGGACCTCATAATATGTATGCATCTATCGTCAAAAAACATGCGTATCTCGGTGTTTTCAGAGCGCTATCTGCAGTTATATGAAGTTTGAAATAAGTCAAAATCACCACATTCTGAGCAGTTTCAAAGTATCGCAAATCACATAAATCTATCCAATACAACATAATACGCATGAATCCGTCCTCAAGTGCACAAAAATTTTGCGTTTCCAGCGAGTTATCAGCGTTTTTTCTGAGTCTCGTTGAGAAATTTTCGAATCTGTGAATCTGCTCAGAAGCAAGATTTTGCTTCAAAAAATGCGTTATATGGCAGAATCTAGCACCGATTACATCATATTTCGTGTTTTTAGAGAGCTATTCGCAGTTTTACAAACTTTGGAATAAGTCGAAATCACGCTTTTCCGCGCAGATTTTCACTATCAAAAAATTTCATATTTCTATCCAGGACCTCATAATATGTATGAATCTATCGATAAAAACATCGTATCTCGTGTTTTCAGAGCGCTATCTGCAGTTATATGAAGTTTGATTTAAATCAAAAATTACCACATTCTGAGCAGTTTTAAAGTATCGCAAATCACATAGATCTATCCAATACAACATAATACGCATGAAAACCGTCCTCAAATGCGAAAAATTCTGCTCTCCCAGCGAGTAATCAGCGTTTCTTTCTGAGTCTCGTTGAGAAATTTTTGATTCTGTAAATCTGCTCAGAAGCATGATTTTGCTTTCAAAAACGCGTTATATGACAGAATCTGGCACCAAATACATCATATTTTGTGTTTTTTAGAGTGCTATTTGCAGTTTCACAAACTTTGGAAATAAGTCGAGATCACGCTTTTCCGCGCAGATTTTCACAATCAGAAAGTTCATATTCCTATCCAGGACCTCATTATATGTATGAATCCATCGACAGAAACATAGTTTCTCGTGTTTTCAGAGCGCTATCTGCAGTTATATGAAGTTTGAAATAAGTCAAACTCCACATTCTGAGCAGATTCAAAGTATCGCAAATCACATAAATCTATCCAATACAACATAAACGCATGAATCCGTCCTCAAATGCACAAAATTTTGCGTTCCCAGCGAGTTATCAGCGTTTTATCTGAGTCTCGTTGAGAAATATTTTTGATTCTGTAAATCTGCTCAGAAGCAAGAGTTTGCTTCAAAAATGAGTTTATAAGGCAGAATCTAGCACCAAATACATCATATTTTGTCATTTTAGAGTGCTATTTGCAGTTTTACAAACTGTGGAATAGGTCTAGATCACGCTTTTCCGCGCAGATTTTCACGATCAAAAAGTTCATATTCCTATCCAGGACCTCATAATATGTATGAATCCTTCGACAAAAACATCGTATCTCGTGTTTTCGAAGCGCTATTTGCAGTAATATGAAGTTTGAAATTAGTCAAAATGACCACACAAAGTATCGCAAATCATATACATCTATCCAATACAACATAATACGCATGATCCGTCCTCAAATGTACAAAATTTTTACGTTTCCAGCGAGTTATCAGCGTTTTTTTCTGAGCCTCGTTGAGAAATTTTTGATTCTGTGAATCTGCTCAGAAGCAAGATTTTGCTTCAAAAATGCGTTACATGGCAGAATCTAGCACCAAATTACATCATATTTCGTGTTTTCAGAGTGCTATTTGCAGTTTTTCTAACTTTGGAATATGTCGAAATCACGCTTTTCCGCGCAGATTTTTCACAATCAAAAAGTTCATATTCCCATCCAGGACCTCATAATATGTGTAAATCTATCAACAGAAACATCGTATCTCGTGTTTTCTGAGCGCTATCTGCAGTTATATGAAGTTTGAAATAAGTCAAAATTACCACATTCTGAGCAGTTTTCAAAGTATGGCAAATCACTTAAATCTATCCAATACAACATAATACGCATGATCTGTTCTCAAATGCACAAAATTTTGCATTTCCAGCGAGTTATCAGCGTTTTTTTTTGAGTCTCGTTGAGAAATTTTTGATTCTGTAAATCTGCTCAGAAGCAAGATTTTGCTTCAAAAATGCGTTATATGACAGAATCTGGCACCAAATACATCATATTTTGTGTTTTTAGAGTGCTATTTGCAGTTCCACAAACTTTGGGAGATAAGTCGAGATCACGCTTTTCCGCGCAGATTCTCACAATCAGAAAGTTCATATTCCTATCCAGAACCTCATAATATGTACGAAATCATCGACAAAAACTTAGTATCTTGTGTTTTCAGAGCGCTATCTGCAGTTATATGAAGTTTGAAATAAGTCAAAATTACCACATTCTGAGCAGTTTTAAAGTATCGCAAATCACATAAATCTATCCAATACAACATAATACGCATGAATCCGTCCTCAAATGCAAAAAATTTTGCTTTCTCAGCGAGTAATCAGCGTTTTTTCTGAGTCTCGTTGGGAAATTTTTGATTCTGTAAATCTGCTCAGAAGCAAGATTTTGCTTCAAAAATGCGTTATATGGCAGAATCTAGCACCAAATACATCATATTTCGTGTTTTCAGAGTGCTATTTGCAGTTTTTCAAACTCTAGAATAAGTCGAAATCACGCTTTTCCGCGCAGATTTTCACAATCAAAAAGTTCATATTCCCATCCAGGACCTCATAATATGTATAAATCTATCGACAGAAATATCGTATCTCGTGTTTTCAGTGCGCTATCTGCAGGTTATATGAAGATTGAAATAAGTCAAAATTACCAAATTTCGAGCAGTTTCAAAGTATGGCAAATCACATAGATCTATCCAATACAACATAATACGCATGATCCGTCCTCGAATGCACAAAATTTTGCATTTCCAGCGAGTTATCAGCGTTTTTTTCTGAGTCTCGTTGAGAAATTTTTGATTCTGTAAATCTGCTCAGAAGCAAGATTTTGCTTCAAACATGCGTTATATGACAGAATCTGGCACCAAATACATCATATTTTGTGTTTTTTGAGTGCTATTTGCAGTTCCACAAACTTTGGAATAAGTCGAGATCACGCTTTTCCGCTCAGATTTTCACAATCAGAAAGTTCATATTCCTATCCAGGATCTCATAATATGTATGAATCCATCGACAAAAACATCGTATCTTGTGTTTTCAGGGCGCTATCTGCAGTTATATGAAGTTTGAAATAAGTCAAAATTACCACATTAAGAGCAGATTCAAAGTATCGCAAATCACATAAATCTATCCAATACAACATAATACGCATGAATCCCGTCCTCAAATGCAAAAAATTTTGCGTTTTCCAGCGAGTTATCAGCGTTTTTTCTGAGTCTCATTGAGAAATTTTTGATCCTGTAAATCTGCTCAGAAGCAAGATTTTGCTTCAAAAATGCGTTATATGGCAAAAATCTAGCACCAAATACATCATATTTTGTCTTTTTAGAGTGCTATCCGCAGTTCTACAAACTTTGGAATAAGTCTAGATCACGCGTTTCCGCGCAGATTTTCACAATCAAAAAGTTCATATTCCCATCCAGGACCTCATAATATGTGTAAATCTATCAACAGAAACATCGTATCTCGTGTTTTCAGAGCGCTATCTGCAGTTATATGGAGTTTGAAATGAGTCATAATTACCACATTCTGAGCAGTTTCAAAGTATGGCAAATCACATAAATCCATTCAATACAACATAACACGCATGAATCCGTCCTCAAATGCACAAAATTATGCATTTCCAGCGATTTATCATCTTTTTTTTTTGAGTCTCGTTGAGAAATTTTTGATTCTGTAAATCTGGTCAGAAGCAAGATTTTGCTTCAAAAACGCGTTATATGACAGAATCTGGCACCAAATACATCATATTTTGTGTTTTTAGAGTGCTATTTGCAGTTTCACAAACTTTGGAATAAGTCGAGATCACGCTTTTCCGCGCAGATTTTCACAATCAGAAAGTTCATATTCCTATCCAGGACCTCATAATATGTATGAATCTATCGACAAGAACATCGTATCTCGTGTTTTCAGAGCGCTATCTGCAGTTACTATGAAGTTTGATTTGAGTCAAAATTACCACATTCTGAGCAGTTTTAAAGTACCGCGAATCACACAAATCTATCCAAATACAACATAATACGCATGAATCCGTCCTCAAATGCAAAAAATTTTGCTTTCTCAGCGAGTAATCAGCGTTTTTTCTGAGTCTCGTAGAGAAATTTTTGTTTCTGTAAATCTGCTCAGAAGCAAGATTTTGCTCCAAAAATGCGTTATATGGCAGAATCGAGCACCAAATACATCATATCTCTTGTTTTCGGAGTGCTATTTGCAGTTCTTTTAACTTTGGAATAAGTCGAAATCACGCTTTTTCGCGCAGATTTTCACAATCAAAAAGTTCATACTCTAATCAAGGACCTCATTAATATGTATAAATCTATCGACAGAAACATCGTATCTCGTGTTTTCAGAACGCTGTCTGCAGTAATATGAAGTTTGAAATAAGTCAAAATTACCACATTCTGAGCAATTTCAAAGTATCGCAATCACATAAAATCTATCCAATACAACATAATAACGCACAAAATTTTGCGTTCCCCAGCGAGTTATCAGCGTTTTATCTGAGTCTCGTTGAGAAATTTTTGTTTCTGTAAATCTGCTCAGAAGCAAGATTTTGCTTCAAAACTGAGTTATACGGCAGAACCTAGCAGCAAATACATCATATTTCGTGTTTCTAGAGTGCTATTTGCAGTTTTACAAACTTTGGAAATGAGTTCTAGATCACGCTTCTTCCGCGCAGATTTTCACAATCAAAAAGTTCATATTCCTATCCAGGACCTCATAATATGTATGAATTCATCGACAAAAACATCGTATCTCGTGTTTTCAGAGCGCTTTCTGCAGTTATATGAAGTTTGAAATAAGTCAAATTCACCACATACTGAGCAGTTTTGAAAGTATCGCAAATAACATGAATCTATCCAATACAACATAATACGCATGAATCCGTCCTCAAATTGCACGATATTTTGCGTTTTTAGCGAGTTATTAGCGTTTCTTCTGAGTTTCGTTGAGAATTTTTTGACTCTGTAAATCGGCTCAGAAGCAAGATTTTGCTCCATAAGTGCGTTATACGGCAGAATCTAGCACCAAATACATCATATTTAGTGTATTTTAAATTGCTATTTGCAGTTTTTACAAACTTTGGTATAAGTCGGAATCACGCTTCCCGCGCAGACTTTCTCAATCAAAAAGTTCATATTCCTATTCAGGACCTCATAATATGTGTAAATCTATCGACAAAAACATCATATTTTGTGTTTTCAGAGCGCTAACCTCAGTTATATGAACTTCAAAATAAGTCAAAATTACCACATTTTGAGCAGTTTTTCAAAGTATCGCAAATCACATAAATCTATCCAATACAACATAATACGCATGAATCCGTCCTCAAATGCACAAAATTTCGCGTTTTTTGAGTCTTGTTGAGAAATTTTTGACTATGTAAATCTGCTCAGAAGCAAGATTTTGCTTCAAGAGGTGCGTTATACGGCAGAATCTAGCACCAAATACATCATATTCCGTGTTTTTATAGCGCTATTTGCAGTATTAAGAACTTTGAAATAGGTCGAAATCACGCTTTTCGCGGAAATTTCACAATCAAAAAGTTCATATTCCTATTCAGACCCCTCATAATTATGTATAAAATCAATCGACAAAATCATCATATTTCGTGTTTTCAGAGCGCTATCTGCAGTTATATGAAGTTTGAAATAAGTCAAAATTACCATATTCTGAGCAGTTCCAAAGTATCGCAAATCACATAAATCTATCCAATACAACATAATACTCAGGAATCCGTCCTTAAATGCACAAAATATCTGCGTTTCCAGCGAGATATCAGCGTTTTTCCTGAGTCTTGTTGAGAAATTTTTGACTATGTAAATCTGCTTAGAAGCAAGATTTTGCTTCGAAAGTGCAATATACGGCTAAATCAAGCACCAAATACATCATATTTCGTGTTTTTTAGAGTGCTATTTGCAGTTTTACAAACTTTGGAATAAGTCGAAATCACGCTTCTCCGCGCAGATTTTTTTCAATCAATAAATTCATATTCCTATTAACCCTCCGTTAGTGTTCTCGAAAAAGTTCCACGGTTGGTGCTGTGGGGTATGTCATACCCCATATGAAAGTCCTCTCAAGCTATTTCAAATCCCATAATATGATAATTTTTTTGTTCGCACTTGTTCTACATCTTGTTACCAAGTGATATAAACTGAACAAAATGTATCCAGCTATATTTATTGTGAAAGTATAAAAGATAAATCAAAATAACAGCAAGTCTGCGTTGGAAAATATACATCAATATTATCGCCCATAAATACTTCTAATATTATCACACATTGAAGATCTTACAATATTTTTTTGAGAAGAAGGATCAAATAAGTAAAGCAAGAAGAAATTACTCAAGTAATATCAAAGAGAAAAAAGTTATTGCTTCTCAAACTGGGCACAGCTTTTGCAACTCAAAATTGCATGTTTCAAGCACAGTGGAACTCTACGTCGCTTACAAGCATTAAATGTCTTTTTAATACATAAGCACTATTTTGCGCACGTTTTTCCGGGCAGTAAATGGCTCTTTGGCTTTTGAGTGCGCCAAATATCATTAACGTGACGCACGCAAATCATTCACCGCTTGGAAAAATAAGCCCATAATGGTACTTATCCCGCATTGGTAATAAAAAATAGTATCTGCAACTCGTGCGGTGTTGTCAATTACCCACTTGAGCGAAAGAACGCACTTGCTTCGATCGTACGGCCAACTTCGCTTTCGTGGGCAATCGACAACTTATCGCACTTGTTGCACAATTTTCTATTCTATCTTTGTTTCTAGGACAAACAGAACATCTTCTGCTTATCTTTTGTCATTTCGCTGAATATTGCCTTAAAAAATACCAAAATATGGAATAGCACATTGTATACGGTATATAATTTTAAATTTTACCTTCAGAATGAGTATACATGAGGAGTAAGTGTAAAAATGAACCGGGGTATGTCATACCCAAACCAACTTTCCAGCAAATCTGATGCTCAATTGAAAGTTTATACATAGTTGTATATAAGTCTGTTCACTTTGTTCAAATATAATCCTTAGCAACTAAGAAAAAGGAATCACTTGTTTGTCTTGAATTGATTTTACGATTGAAAATAGAGATAATGGGGGTATGACATACCTCACAACACTAACAAAGGGGTTAAGGACCTAATAATATGTATGAATCCATCGACAAGAACATCATATCTCGTGTTTTCAGAGCGCTATCTGCAGTTACTTGAAGTCTGAAATAAGTCAAAATTACCACATTCTGAGCAGTTTCAAAGTATCGCAAATCACATAAATTTTATCCAATACAACATAATACGCATGAATCCGTGCTCAAACGCACAAAATTCTGCGTTTTCCAGCGAGTTATCAGCGTTTTTTCTGAGTCTTGTTGAGAAATTTTTGATTCTGTAAATCTGCTCAGAAGCAAGATTTTGCTCCAAAAATGCGTTATATGGCAGAATCTAGCACCAAATACATCATATTTGGTGTTTGTAGAGTGCTTTTTGCAGTTCTACAAACTTCAAAATGAGTCGAAATCACGCTTTTTCCGCGCAGATTTTTACAATCAAAAAGTTAATATTCCTATTCAGGACCTCAAAATATGTATAAATCCATCGACAAAAACATCATATTCCGTGTTTTTCATAGCGCTAGTCTGCAGTCATATGAAGTTTGAAATAAGTCAGAATTACCGACATTCTGAGCAGTTTCAAAGTATAGTCAATCACATAAATCTATCCAATACAACATAATACGCATGAATCCGTCCTCAAATGCACGATATTTTGCGTTTCCAGCAATTTATCAGCGTTATTTCAGAGTTTCGTTGAGAAATTTTTGACTCTGTGGATCAGCTCAGAAGTGAAATTTAGCTTCAAAAGTGCGTTAATATGGCAGAATCTAGCACCAAATACATCATATTTCGTGTTTTTAGAGCGCTATTTGCAGTTTTACAAACTTTGGAATAAGTCGTAATCACGCTCTTGAGCGCAGATATTCACAATCAAGAAGTTCATATCCCTATTCAGGACCTCATAATATGTATGAATCTATCGACAAAAACATCATCTTCGTGTTTTCAGAGCGCTATCTGCAGTTATATGAAGTTTGAAAAAAGTCAAATTTACCATATTCTGAGCAGTTTCAAAGTATCGCAAATCACATAATCTATCTGATACAACATAATACGCATGGATTTGTCTTCAAATGCACGATGTTTTGCGTTTCCAGCAAGTTAATTAGCATTCTTACTGAGTTTCGTTGAGAAATTTTTGACCTCTGTAAATCTGCTCAGAATCAAGATTTTGCTTCAAAAGTGCAGTATACGGCAGATTCTAGCCTCAAATACAAAATATTTCGTGTTTTCAAAGTGCTATTTGCAGTTTTACAAATTTTGGTTCAAGTCAAAATCACGCTATTCCGCGCAGATTTTCACAATCAAAAAGTTCATATTCCTATTCAGGACCTCATAATATGTATGAATCTATCGACAAAAACATCATATTTAGAGTTTTTTAGAGCGCTACCTGCAGTTATATGAACTCCAAAATAAATCAAAGTTACCACATTCTGAGCTGTTTCAAAGTATCGCAAATCACATAAATCTATCCAATACATTTAATACGCATGAATCCGTCCTCAAATGCACAAAATTTTGCGTTTTTTTTTTGAGTCTCGTTGAGAGATTTTTGACTCTATAAACCGGCTCAGAAGCAAGATTCTGCTCCAAGAATGTGATATACGGCAGAATCCAGCACCAAATACATCATATTTCGTGTTTTTTATAGCGCTATTCGCAGTTTTTACAAACTTTGGAATAGGTCGAAATCACGCTTTCGCGCGAAAATTTCACATTCAATCAGTTCATATTCCTATTCAGACCCTCATAATATGTATGAATCAATCGACAAGAACATCATATTTCGTGCATTCAGAGCGCTATCTGCAGTTATATGAAGTTTGAAATAAGTCAAAATTACCACATTCTGAGCAGTTCCATAGTTCCATCTATCCAATACATTTAATACGCATGAATCCGTCCTCAAAATGCACGATATTCTGCGTTTTACAGCAAGTTATCAGCGTTTTTTTCTGAGTTTCGTTGAGGAATTCTTGACTATATAAATCTGCTTAGAAGCAAGATCTGGCTTCAAAAGTGCGTTATATGGCAGAATCTAGCACCAAATACATCATATTTAGTGTTTTTAGAGCGCTATTTGCAGTTCTACAAACTTTGGAATAAGTCAAAATCACGCTTTTCCGCTTTGATTTTCTCAATCTAAAAGTTCATTATTCCTATTCAGAACCTTATAATATGTATGAATCTATCGACAAACACATCATATTTTGTGTTTTCAGAGCGCTAACTGAAGTTATATGTACTTTGAAATAAGTCAAAATACCACATTCTGAGCAGTTTCAAAGTATCGCAAATCACATAAATCTATCCAATACAACAAAATACGCATGAATCCGTCCTCAAATGCAAGATATTTAGCGTTTCCAGCAAGTTATCAGCGTTTTTTTCTGAGTCTCGTTGATAAATTTTTGACTCTGTAGATCTGCTTAGAAGCAAGATTTTGCTTCAAAAGTGCGTTATACGGCAAAATCCACCACCAAATACATCATATTCTGTGTTTTTAGAGTGCTATTTGCAGTTTCACGAACTAAGGAATAAGTCGAAATCACGCTCTCCGCGAAGATTTTCACAATCAAGAAGTTCATATTACTATTAAGGACCTCATAATATGTATGAATCTATCGACAAAAACATCATAAATCGTGTTTTCAGAGCGCTATCTGCAGTTATATAAAGTTTGAAATAAGTCAAAATTACCACATTCTGAGCAGTTTGAAAGTATCGCGAGTCACATAAATCTATCCAATACAACATAATACGCATGAATCCGTCCTCAAATGTACGATATTTTGCGTTTCCAGCAAGTTATTAGCGTTTTCTCTGAGGTTCGTTGAGAATATTCTGACTCTGTTAATCTGCTCAAAAGCAAGATTCTGCTCCAAAAGTGCGTTATACGGCAGAATCCAGCAACAAATACATCATTCTTCGTGTTTTCAGAGTGCTATTTGCAGTTTTACAAACTTTGGAATAAGTCGAGATCACGCTTTTCCGCGCAGATTTTCACAATCAAAAAGTTCATATTCCTATTCAGGATCTCATAATATGTATGAACATGTCGACAAAAACATCATGTTCCGTGTTTTCAGAGCGCTATCTGCAGTTATATGAAGTTTGAGCTAAGTTAAAATTAACACATTCTGAGCAAATTCAATGTAATCGCGAATCACATAAATCCATCCAATTCGACATAATACGCATGAATCCTTTCCCAAATGCACAGAAATTTTGCGTTTTTTCTGAGTCTCGTTTAGAAATTTTTGACTCTGTAAATCTGCTCGGAAGCAGGATTTTGCTTCAAAAATGCGTTATACGGCAGAATTTAGCAACAAATACATCATATTTAGTGTTCCTAGAGTGCTCTTTGCAGTTTTACAAACTTTGGAATAAGTCGAAATCACGCTTTCCCGCGCAAATTTTCAAAATCAAAAAGTTCATATTTCCATTCAGGACCTCAAAATATGTATGAATCGATCGACAAAAACATCATATTTCGTGTTTTCAGAGCGCTATCTGCAGTCATATGAAGTTTGAAATACGTCAAAATTACCACATTCTGAGCAGTGTCAAAGTATCGCAATTCACTTGAATCAATCCAATACAGCATAATACGCATGAATCCGTCACCAAATGCACGATATTTTGCGTTTCCAGCGAGTTATTAGCGTTTTTTCTGAGTTTCGTTGAGAAATTTTTTGACTCTGTAAATCTGCTCAGTAGCAAGATTTTGCTTCAAAAGTGCGTTATACGGCAGAATCTAACAACAAATACATCATATTCTGTGTTTTTAGAGTGCCATTTGCGGTTTCACGAACTAAGGAATAAGTCGAAATCACGCTTCTCCGCGCAGATTTTCACAATCAAGAAGTTCATATTCCTATTGAAGACCTCATAATATGTATGAATCTATCGACAAAAAACATCATATTTCGTGTTTCAGAGCGCTATCTGCAGTTATATGAAGCTTGAAATGAGTCAAAATTACCACATTAAGCAGTTTGAAAGTATCGCAAATCACATAAATCTATCCAATTCAAATGAATCCGTCCTCAAATGTACGATATTTTGCGTTTCCAGCGAGTTATCAGCGTTTTCTCTGAGTTTCGTTGAGAATATTTTGACTCTGTAAATCTGCTCAGAAGCAAGATTTTGCTCCAAATGTGCGTTATACGGCAGAATGTAGCACCAAATACATCATATTTCGTGTTTTCAGAGTGCTATTTGCGGTTTTACAAACTTTGGAATATGTCGAAATCACGCTTTTCCGCGCAGATTTTCGAAATCAAAAAGTTCATATTCCTACTCAGGACCTGATAATATGTTTGAATGTATCGACAAAAACATCAAATTTCCTGTTTTCAGGGCGCTATCTGCAGTTATATCAAGTTCAAAATAAGTCAAAATTACCACATTGAGCAGTTTAAAAGTATCGCAAATCACATAAATCTATCCAATACAACATAATACGCATGAATCCGTCCTCAAATGCGCAATATTCCTTGTTTTCAGCAAGTTATCAGCGTTTTTATTGAGTCTCGTTGAGAAATTTTTGACCCTGTGGATCTGCTCAGAAGCAAGATTTTGCTTAAAAAGTGCGCTATATGGCAGAACCTAGCACCTAATACATCATATTTTGTGTTTTAAGAGTGCTATTTGCAATAAGTCGAAATCACGCTCTTTCGCGCAGATTTTCACAATCAAAAAGTTCATAATCCTATTTAGGACCTCAAAATATGTATAAATCTATCGACAAAAACATCATATTTCGTGTTTTCAGAGCGCTATCTGCAGTTATATGAAGTTTGAAATAAGTCAGAATCACCACATTCTGAGCAGTTTCAGAGTATAGCAAATCACATAAACCTGTCCAATACAACATAATACGTATAAATCCGTCCTCAAATGTACGATATTTTGCGTTTCCAGCAATTTATTAGCGTTATTTCAGAGTTTCGTTGAGAAATTTTTGACTCTGTAAATCCGCTCAGAAGCAAGATTTTGCTTCAAAAGTGCGTTATATGGCAGAATCTAGCACCAAATACATCATATTTTGTGTTTTTAGAGCGCTATTTGCAGTTTTACAAACTTTGGAATAAGTCGTAATCACGCTTTTGAGCGCAGATATTGACAATCAAGAAGTTCATATTCTTATTCAGGACCTCATAAGATGTATGAATCTATCGACAAAAACATCATATTTCGTGTTTTCAGAGCGCTATCTGCAGTTATATGAAGTTTGAAATAAGTCAAAATTACCACATTCTTAGCAGTTTCAAAGCATCGCAAATCACATAATCTATCTGATACAACATAATACGCATAAATTTGTTTTCAAATGCTGGATATTTTGCGTTTACAGCGAGTTATCAGCGTTCTTTCTGAGTTCCGTTGAGAAATTTCTGACCATGTAAATCTGCTCAGAAGTAAGATTTTGCTTCAAAAGTGCGTTATACGGCAGAGTCTAGCACCAAAAACATCATATTTAGTGTTTTAAGAGTGATTTTCGCAGTTTTACAATCTTTGGAATAAGTCGAAATCACGCTTTTCCGCGCAGATTTCCACAATCAAAAAGTTCATATTCCTATTCACGACCTCAAAATATGTATGAATCTATCCACAAAAACATCATATTTCGTGTTTTCAGAGCGCTATCTGCAGTTATATGAGGTTTGGAATAAGTCAAAATTACCACATTCTGAGCAGTTTCAAAGTATCGCAAATCACATAAATCTATCCAATACAACATAATACGAATGGATCCGTCCTCAAATGCACGATATTCTGCGTTTCCAGCAAGTTATCAGCGTTTTTTCTAAGTCTCGTTGAGAAATTCTTGACTCTGTAAATCTGATCAGAAGCAAGATTTTGCTACAACAGTGCGTTCTACTGCAGAACCTAGCAGCAAATACATCATATTTTGTGTTTTTAGAGTGCTATTTGCAGTTTTACGAACTGGGGAATAAGTCGCAATCACGCTTCTTCGCGCAGATTTTCACAATCAAGAAGTTCATATTCCTATTAAAGACCTCATAATATGTATGAATCTATCGACAAAAACATCATATTTCGTGTTTTCAGAGCGCTATCTGCAGTTATATGAAGTTTGCAATAAGTCAAAATTACCACATTCTGAGCAATTTCGAAGCATCGCAAATCACATAATCCGTCTGATACAACATGATACGCATGAATTTGTCTTCAAATGCACGATATTCTGCGTTTCCAGCGGGTTATCAGCGTTCTTTCTGAGTTTCGATGAAAAATTTTTGACTCTGTAAATCTGCCCAGAAGCAAGAATTTGCTTCGAAAGTGCGTCATACTGCAGAACCTAGCCCTAAATACATCATATTTCGTGTTTTTAGAGCGCTATTTGCAGTTTTACAAATTCTGGAATAAGTCGAAATCAAGCTTCTCCGCGCAGATTTTTACAATCAAGAAGTTTATATTCCTAATCAGGGCCTAATAATATGTATGAATCTATCGACAAAAACATCATATTTTGTGTTTTCAGAGCGCTACCTGCAGTTATATGAAGTTTGAAATAAGTCAAAATCACCACATTCTGAGCAGTTTCAAAGTATCGCAAATCACATAAATCTATCCAATACAACATAATACGCATGAATCCGTCCTCAAATGCACGATATTCTGCGTTTCCAGCAAGTTATCAGCGTTTCTTCTGAGTCTCGTGGAGAAATTCTTGACTCTGTAGATCTGCTCAGAAGCAAGATTTTGCTTCGAAAGTGCGTTATACGGCAGAATCTAGCACCAAATACATCATATTTTGTGTTTTTAGAGTGCTATTTGCAGTTTTACGAACTGTGGAATAAGTCCTAATCACGCTTCTCCGCGCAGATTTTCACAATCAAGAAGTTCATATTCCTATTGAGGACCTCATAATATGCATGAATCCATCGACAAAAACATCATATTTCGTGTTTTTCAGAGCGCTTCTGCAGTTATATGAGGTTTGAAATAAGTCAAAATTACCACATTCTGAGCAGTAACAATGCATCGCAAATCACATAATCTGTCTGATACAACATAATACGCATGAATCTGTCTTCGAATGCACGATATTCTGCGTTTCCAGCAAGTTATCAGCGTTCTTTCTGAGTTTCGTTGAGAAATTTTTGACTCTGTAAATCTGCTAAGAAGTAAGATTTTGCTTCAAAAGTGCGTTATACGGCAGAATCTAGCCCCAAATACATCATATTTTGTGTTTTCAGAGTGCTTTTTGTAGTTTTACAGACTTTGGAATAAGTCGATATCACGCTTTTTCGCGCAGATTTCCACAATCAAAAAGTTCATATTCCTATTTAGGACCTCATAGTTTGTATAAATCCATCGACAAAAACATCATATTTTGAGTTCTCAGAGCGCTACCTGCAGTTATATGAGCTTCAAAATAAGTCAAAATTACCACACTCTAAGCAGTTTCAAAGTATCGCAAATCACATAAATCTATCCAATACATCATAATACGCATGAATCCGTCCTCAAATGCACAAAATTCCGCGTTTTTTTTCGGGTTGAGAGATTCTTGACACTGTAAATCTGCTCAGAAGCAAGTTTCTGCTTCAAAAGTTCGTTATATGGCAGAATCTAGCACCAAATACATCATATTCCGTGTTTTAGAGCGCTATTTGCAGACTTACAAACTCTGGGATAGGTCGGGATCACGCTCTTCCGCGCAGATTTTCACAATCAGAAAGTTCATATTCCTATCAAAGACCTTATAATATGTATAAATCTATCGACAAAAACATCACATTCCGTGTTTTCAAAGCGCTACCAGCAGTTATATGAACTTCGAAATAAGTCGGAATTACCACATTCTGAGCAGTTTCAAAGTATCGCAAATCACATAAATCTATCCAATACAAAATAATACGCATAAATCCGTCCTCAAATGCACAAAATTTTGCGTTTTCTCTGAGTCACGTTGAGAAATTTTTGACTTCGTAAATCCGCTCAAAAGTAAGATTCTGCTCCAAAAGTGCGTTATACGGCAGAATCTAGCACCAAATACATCATATTTCGTGTTCTTAGAGTGCTTTTCGCAGTTTTACAAAATTTGGAATAAGTCAAAATCACGCTTTTCCGCGCAGATTTTCACAATCAAAAAGTCAATATTCCTATTCAGGACCTGATGATATGTATGAATCTATCGACAGAAACATCATATTCCGTATTTTCAGAGCGCTATCTGCAGTTATATGAAGTTTGAAATAAGTCAAAATTACCACATTCTGAGCAGTTTGAAAGTATCGCAAATCACATAAATCGATCCAATGCAACATAATACGCATGAATCCGTTCCCAAATGAACGATATTTTGCGTTTCCAGCGAGTTATTAGAGTTTTCTCTGAGTTTCGTTGAGAAATTCTTGACTCTGTAAATCTGCTCAGAAGCAAGATTTTGCTTCAAAAGTGCGTTATACGGCAGGATCTAGCACCAAATACATCATATTTCGTGTTTTTAGAGTGCTATTTGCAGTTTTACAAACTTTGGTATAAGTCGAAAGCACGCTTTTCCGCGCAGATTTTTAAAATCAAAAAGTTCATGTTCCTATCCAGGATCTCATAATATGTATGAATCTATCGGGAAAAACATCATGTTTCGTGTTTTTAGAGCGCTATCTGCAGTTATATGAAGTTTGAAATAAGTCAAAATTACCACATTCTGAGCAGTTTCAAAGTATCGCAAATCAGATAAATTTATCCAATATAACATAATACGCATGAATCCATCATTAAATGCACGATATTTTGCGTTTCTAGCAATTTATCAGCGTTATTTCAGAGTTTCGTTGAGAAATTTTTGACTCTGTGGATCTGCTCAGAAACAAGATTTTGCTTCAGAAGTGCGTTATATGAAAGAATCTAGCACCAAATACATCATTTTTTGTGTTTTTAGAGTACACTTTGCAGTTTTACAAACTTAGGAATAAGTCGAAATCACGCTTTTCCGCGCAGATTTTCACAATCAAAAAGTTCATCTCCTATTCAGGGCTTCATAATATGTATGAATCTATCGACAAAATCATCATATATTGTGTTTTCAGAGCGCTATCTGCAGTCATATGAAGTTTGAATAATCCAGGATTACCACATTCTGAGCAGTGTGAAAGTATCGCAAATCACATAAATCGATCCACTACAGCATAATACGCATGAATCCGTCCTCAAATGCACGATGTTTTGCGTTTCCAGCTAGTAATTGGCGTATTCTCTGAGTTCCGTTGAGGGATTTTTGACTCTGTAAATCTGCTCAGAAGCAAGATTTTGCTTCAAAAGTGCGTTATACGGCAGAATCTAGCACCAAATACATCATATTTTGTGTTTTTAGAGTGCTATTTGCAGTTTCACGAACTAAGGAATAAGTCGAAATCACGCTTCTCCGCGCAGATTTTCACAATCAAAAAGTTCATATTCCTATTCAGGATCACATAGTATGTTCGAATCTATCGACAAAAACATCATGTTTCGTGTTTTCAGAGCGCTATCTGCAGTTATATGAAGTTTGGAATAAGTCAAAATTACCACATTCTGAGCAGTTTCAAAGTATCGCAAATCACACAAATCTATCCAATACGACATAATACGCATAAATCGGTCCTCAGATGCACGATATTTTGCCTTTTCCAGCAAGATATCAGCGTTTTCTCTGAGCTTCGCTGATAAATTTTTGACTCTTTGAATCTGCTCAGAAGCAAAATTCTGCTTCAAAAGTGCGTTATATGTCAGAATCTAACACCAAATACATCATATTTCGTGTTTTTGGAGCGCTATTTGCAGTTTCGGAAACTTTGGAATAAGCGAAATCACGCTTTTCCGCGCTGATATTCGCAATCAAAAAGTTCATATTCCGATTCAGGACCTCACAATATGTATGGATCTATCGACAAAAACATCATATTCCGTGTTTTCAGAGCGCTACCTGCAGTTATATGAACTTCAAAATGAGTCAAAATTACCACATTCTGAGCAGTTTCAAAGTATCGCAAATCACATAAATCTATCCAATACAACATAATACGTATGAATCCGTCCCCAAATGCACAAAATCTTGCGCTTTTTCTGAGTCTCGTTGGGAAGTTTTTGACTTCGTCAATCTGCTCAGAAGCAAGATTTTGCCTCAAAAGTATGTTATATGGCAGAATCTAGCACCAAATACATCATATTTCGTGTTTTTAGAGTGCTACTCGCAGTTTTACAAAATTTGGAATGAGTCGAAATCACGCTTTTCGGCGCAGATTCCCAAAATCAAAAAGTTCATATTCCTACTTAGGACCTGATAATATGTATGAATGTATCGACAGTAACATCATATTTCGTGTTTTCGGGGCGCTATCTGCAGTTATATCAAGTTTAAAATAAGTCAAAATTACCACATTGAGCCGTTTGTAAGTATCGCAAATCACATAAATCTATCCAATACAACATTACACGCATGAATCCGTCCTCAAATGCACAAAATTTTGCGTTTTCAGCGAGTTATCAGCACTTTTTCTGAGTCTCGTTGAGAAATTTTTGATTCTGTAAATCTGCTCAGAAGCAAGATTTTGCTTCAAAAATGCGTTATATGGTAGAGTCTAGCACCAAATACATCATATTTTGTGTATTAAGAGTGCTTTTTGCAGTGTTACAAACTTTGGAATAAGTCGAAATCACGCTTTTCCGCGCGGATTTTCATAATCAAAAAGCTCATATTTCTATCCAGGACCTCATAATATGTATGAATCTATCGACAAAAACATCGTATCTTGTGGTTTCAGAGCGCTATCTGCAGTTATATGGAGTTTGAAATAAGTCAAAATTACCACATTTTGAGCAGTTTCAAAGTATCGCGAATCACATAAATCTATTCAATACAACATAATACGCATGAATTTGTCCTCAAATGCCCAAAATTCTGCGTTTCCAGCGAGTTATCAGCGTTTTTTCTAAGTCTCGTTGAGAAATTTTTGATTCTGTAAATCTGTTCAGAAGCAAGATTTTGCTTCAAAAATGCGTTATATGGCAAAATCTAGCACCAAGTACATCAAATTTCCTGTTTTTAGAGTGCTACTTTCAGTTTTACAAAATTTGGAATAAGTCGGGATCACGCTTTTCCGCGCAGATTTTCACAATCAAAAAGTTCATATTCCTATCCAGGACGTCATATATTGTATGAATCTATCGACAAAAACATCGTATCTCGGGTTTTCAGAGCGCTATCTGCAGTTATATGAAGTTTGATATAAGTCATTATTACCACATTCTGAGCAGTTCCAAAGTATCGCAAATCACATAAATCTATCCAATACAACATAATACGCATGAATCCGTCCTCAAATGCAAAAAATTTTGCGTTCCCAGCGAGTTATCAGCGTTTTTTCTGAGTCTCGTTGAGAAATTTTTGATTCTGTAAATCTGCTCAGAAGGAAGATTTCGCTCAAAAAATGCGTTATATGGTGGAATCTAACACCAAATACATCATATTGCGTGTATTTAGAGTGCTTTCTGCAGTTTTACAAACTTTGGCATTAGTAGCCATCACGCTTTTTCGCGCAGATTTTCTTGATCAAAAAATTCATATCTCTATTCAGGACCTCATAACATGTATGAATCTATCGACAAAAACATCGTATCTCGTGTTTCGAGAGCGCTATCTGCAGTTATATGAAGTTTGAAATAAGTCAAAATTACCACATTCTGAGCAGTTTCAAAGTATCGCAAATCACATAAATCCATCCAATACAACATAATACGCATGAATCCGTCCTCAAATGCACAAAATTTTGCGTTTCCAGCGAGTTATCAGCGTTTTTTCTGAGTCTCGTTGAGAAATTTTCGAATCTGTGAATCTGCTCAGAAGCAAGATTTTGCTTCAAAAATGCGTTATATGGCAGAATCTAGCACCGATTACATCATATTTCGTGTTTTTAGAGAGCTATTCGCAGTTTTACAAACTTTGGAATAAGTCGAAATCACGCTTTTCCGCGCAGATTTTCACTATCAAAAATTTCATATTCCTATCCAGGACCTCATAATATGTATGAATCTATCGATAAAAACATCGTATCTCGTGTTTTCAGAGCGTTATCTGCAGTTATATGAAGTTTGATTAAAGTCAAAATTACCACATTCTGAGCAGTTTTAAAGTATCGCAAATCACATAAATCTATCCAATACAACATAATACGCATGAAACCGTCCTCAAATGCGAAAAATTTTGCTCTCCCAGCGAGTAATCAGCGTTTCTTCTGAGTCTCGTTGAGAAATTTTTGATTCTGTAAATCTGCTCAGAAGCATGATTTTGCTCCAAAAATGGTAATATGGCAGAATCTAGCACCAAATACATCATATTTCTTGTTTTCAGAGTGCTATTTGCAGTTTTTCAAACTTTGGAATGAGTCGAAATCACGCTTTTCCGCGCAAATTTTCACAATCAAAAAGTTCATATTCCCATCCAGGACCTCATAATATGTATAAATCTATCGACAGAAACATCGTATCTCGTGTTTTCAGAGCGCTATCTGCAGTTATATGAAGTTTGAATTGAGTCAAAATTACCACATTCTGAGCAGTTTCAAAGTATGG
>CAXDIG010000218.1:0-67749 GCA_963989225.1 Dromius quadrimaculatus
ATATTCTGTATTTTCAGAGCGCTATCTGCAGTTATATGAAGTTTAAAATAATGTCAAAATTACCACATTCTGAGCATTTTCAAAGTATCGCAAATCACATAAATCTATCCAATACAACATAATACGCAAGAATCCGTCCTCAAATGCACAAAATTCTGCGTTTCCAGCGAGTTATCAGGGTTTTTTATGAGTCTCGTTGAGAGATTTTTGACTCTGTAAATCTGCTCAGAAGCAAAATTTTGCTTCAAAAGTGCGATATATGGCAGAATCTAGCACCAAGTACATCATATTTTGTGTTTTAGAGTGCTATTTGCAGTCTTACAAACTTTGGTATAAGTCGGAATCACGCTTTTCCGCGCAGATTTCACATTCAAAAAGTTCATATTTCTCTCCCGAACCTCATATTGTGTATGAATCTATCGACAAAAACATCATATTTCGTGTTTTCAGAGCGCTATCTGCAGTTATATGAAGTTTGGAATATGTCAGAATTACCACATTCTGAGCAGTTTCAAAGTATCGCAAATCACATCAATCTATCCAATACAACATAATACGCATAAATCCGTCTCAAATGCACAGAATTTTGCGTTTTCCAGTGAGTTATAGGCGTTTTTTCTTAGTCTCGTTGAGAAATTTTAGACTCTGTTAATCTGCTCAGAAGCAAGATTTTGCTTCAAGAGTGTGTTATATGGCAGAATCTAGCACCAGATACATCATATTTCGTGTTTTTAGAGTGCTATTTGCAGTTTTACAAACTTTGGAATAAGTCGAAATCACGCTTTTCCTAGCAAATTTACACAATCAGAAAGTTCATATTCCTATTCAGGACCTCATAATACGTATGAATCTAACGACAAAAACAACATATTCCGTGTTTTCAAAGCGCTATCTGCAGTTATATGAAGTTTGAAATAAGTCAAAATTACCACATTCTGAGCAGTTTCAAAGTATCGCAAATCACATAAATCTATCCAATACAACATGATACGCATGAATCCGTTCCCAAATGCACAAAATTTTGCGTCTCCAGCGAGTTATCAGCGTTTTTTCTGAGTCTTGTTGAGAAATTTTTGACTCTGTAAATCTGCTCAGAAGCGAGATTTTGCTTCAAAAGTGCGTTATTTGGCAGAATCTAGCACCAAATACATCATATTCCGTGTTTTAGAGTGCTTTCTGCAGTTTCACAACTTTGGAATAAGTCGAAATCACGCTTTTTCGCGCAGATTTTCACAATCAAAAAGTCCATATTTCTATTCAAGACATCATTATATGTATGAATCTATCGACAAAAACATCATATTCTGTATTCTCAGAGCGCTATCTGCAGTTATATGAAGTTTAAAATAAGTCAAAATTACCACATTCTGAGCAGTTTCAAAGTATCGCAAATCACATAAATCTATCCAATACAACATAATACGCATAAATCCGTCATCGAATGCACAAAATTCTGCGTTTCCAGCGAGTTATCAGCGTTTTCTATGAGTCTCGTTGAGAGATTTTTGACTCTGTAAATCTGCTCAGAAGTAAGATTTGCTTCAAAAGTGCGATATATGGCAGAATCTAGCACCAAGTACATCATATTTAGTGTTTTTAGAGTGCTATTTGCAGTTCTACAAACTGTGGGATAAGTCTAAATCACGCTTTTCCGCGCAGATTTTTACAATCGAAGAGTTCATATTCCTATTCAGGACCTCATGATATGTATGAATCTATCGACAAAAACATAATATTTCGTGGTTTCAGAGCGCTATCTGCAGTTATATGAAGATTGGAATAAGTCAAAATTACCACATTCTGAGCAGTTTCAAAGTATCGCAAATCACACAAATCTATCCAATACAACATAATACGCATGAATCCGTCCTCAAATGCACAAAATTTTGCGTTTCCAGCGAGTTATCAGCGTCTTTTCTGAGTCTCGTTGAGAGATTTTTGACTCTGTAAATCTGCTCAGAAGCAAGATTTTGCTTCAAAAGTTCGTTATTATGGCAGAATCTAGCACCAAATACATCATATTTCGTGTTTTTAGAGTGCTATTTGCAGTTTTATAAACTTTGGAATAAGTCGAAATCACTCTTTTCCGCGCAGATTTTCACAATCAAAAAGTTCATATTCCTATTCGGGACCTCATAATATGTATGAATCTATCAACAAAAACATCATTATTTCGTGTTTTCAGAGTGCTATCTGCAGTTATATGAAGTTTGAAATAAGTCAAAATTACCACATTCTGAGCAATTTCAAAGTAATCGCGAATCACATGAATCTATCCAATACAACATAATACGCATGGAACCCGTCCTCAAATGCACAAAATTTTGCGTTTCCAGCGAGTTATCAGCGTTTTTTCTGAGTCTCGTTGAGAAATCTTTGACTCTGTTAATCTGCTCAGAAGCAAGGTTCTGCATTCAAAAGTGCGTTATATGGCGGAATCTAGCACCAAATACATCATATTTTGTGTTTTTAGAGTGCTATTTGCAGTTTTACAAACTTTGGAATAAGTCGAAATCACGCTTTTCCGCGCAGACTTTTACAATCAAAAAGTTCATATTCCTATTGAGGACCTCATAGAATAGATGAATCTATCGACAAAAACATCATATTCCGTGTTTTCAGGGCGCTATCTGCAGTTAAATGAAGTTTGAAATAAGTCAAAATAACCACATTCTGAGCAGTTTCAAAGTATCGCAAATCACATAAATCTATCCAATACAACATATATACGCATGAATCCGTCCTCAAATGCACAAAATTTTGCGTTTCCAGCGAGTTATCAGCGTTTTTTCTGAGTCTCGTTGAGATATTTTTGACTCTGTAAATCTGCTCAGAAGCAAGATTTTGCTTCAAAAGTGCGTTATTTGGCAGATTTTAGACCAAATACATCATATTTCCGTGTTTTTAGAGGGCTATTTGCAGTTTCACAAACTTTGGAATAAGTCGGAATCACGCTATTTCGCGCAGATTTTCACAATCAAAAAGTCCATTTTTCTATTCAAGACCTCATAATATGTAAGAATCTATCGACAAAAACATCATATTCTGTATTTTCAGAGCGCTATCTGCAGTTATATGAAGTTTGAAATAAGTCAAAATTACCACATTCTGAGCAGTTTCAAAGTATCGCAAAATCACAATAAATCTATAATAAATATCAACATAATACGCATGAATTCGTTCTCGAATGCACAAAATTCTGCGTTTCCAGCGAGTTATCAGCGTTCCTTATGAGTCTCGTTGAGAGATTTTTGACTTTGTAAATCTGCTCAGAAGTAAGATTTTGCTTCAAAAGTGCGATATATGGCAGAATCTAGCACCAAGTACATCATATTTCGTGTTTTTAGAGTGCTCTTTGCAGTTTTACGAACTTAGGAATAAGTCTAAATCACGCTTTTCCGCGCAGATTTTCACGATCGAAAAGTTCATATTCCTATTCAGGACCTCATGATATGTATGAATCTATCGACAAAAACATAATATTTCGTGTTTTCAGAGCGCTATCTGCAGTTATATGAAGATTGGAATAAGTCAAAATTACCACATTCTGAGCATTTTCAAAGTATCGCAAATCACATAAATCTATCCAATACAACATAATACGCATGAATCCGTCCTCAAATGCACAAAAATATTGCGTTACGAGCGAGTTATCAGCGTTTTTTTCTGAGTCTCGTTGAGAAATTGTTGACTCTGTAAATCTGCTCAGAAGCAAGATTTTGCTTCAAAAATGCGTTATATGGCAGAATCTAGCACCAAATACATCATATTTCGTGTTTTCAGAGTGCTATTTGCAGTCTTACAAACTTTGGAATAAGTCGAAATAACGCTTTTCCGCGCAGATTTCCACAATCGAAAAGTTCATATTTCTATTCAGGACCTCATAATATGTATGAATCTATCGACAAAAATATCATATTCCGTGTTTCCAGAGCGCTACCTACAGTTAAATGAAGTTTGAAATAAGTCAAAATTACCACATTCTGAGCAGTTTCAAAATATCGCAAATCACATAAATCTATCCAATACACATAATACGCATGAATCCGTCCTCAAATGCACAAGATTCTGCGTTCCAGCGAGTTATCAGCGTTTTCTCTGAGTCTTGTTGAGAGATTTTTGACTCTGTAAATCTGCTCAGAAAGTAAGATTCTGCTTCAAAAGTTCGTTATATGGCAGAATCTAGCACCAAATACATCATATTTCGTGTTTTTAGAGTGCTATTTGCAGTTTTATAAACTTTGGAATAAGTCAAAATCACTCTTTTCCGCGCAGATTTTCACAATCAAAAAGTTCATATTCCTATTCGGGACCTCATAATATGTATGAATCTATCAACAAAAACATCATATTTCGTGTTCTTAGAGTGCTATCTGCAGTATATGAAGTTTGAAATAAGTCAAAATTACCACATTCTGTGCATTTCAAAGTATCGCAAATCACATAAATCTATCCAATACAACATAATACGCATGAATCCGTCCTCAAATGCACAAAATTTAGCGTTTCCAGCGAGTTATTAGCGTTCTTTCCGAGTCTCGTTGAGAAATTTTTGACTCTGTAAATCTGCTCAGAAGCAAGGTTTTGCTTCAAAAGCGCATTATATGGCAGAATCCAGCATTAAATACATCATATTCCTTGTTTTTAGAGTGCTATTCGCAGTTTTACAAACTTTGGAATAAGTCAAATCACGCTTTCCCGCGCAGACTTTTACAATCAAAAAGTTCATATTCCTTTTCAGGACCTCATAGAATGGATGAATCCATCGACAAAAACATCATATTCCGTGTTTTCAGGGCGCTATCTGCAGTGAAATAGAGTTTGAAATAAGTCAGAATAACCACATTCTGAGCAGTTTCAAAGTATCGCAAATCACATAAATCTATCCAATTACAACATAATACGCATGAATCCGTCCCCAATGCACAAAATTTTGCGTTTCCAGTGAGTTATAGGCGTTTTTTCTTAGTCTCGTTGAGAAATTTTTGAATCTGTTATTCTGCTCAGGAGCAAGATTTTGCTTTAACAGTGTGTTATATGGCAGAATCTAGCACCAAATACATCATATCCCGTGTTTTTAAAGTGCTATTTGCAGTTTTACAAACTTTGGAATAAGTCGAAATCACGCTTTTCTAGCAGATTTACACAATCAAAAAGTTCATGTTCCTATTCAGGACCACATAATATGTATGAATCTAACGACAAAAACAACATATTCCGTGTTTTCAAAGCGCTATCTGCAGTTATATGAAGTTGGAAATAAGTCAAGATTACCACATTCTGAGCAGTTCAAAGTATCGCAAATCACATGAATCTATCCAATACAACATGATACGCATGAATCAGTCCCCAAATGCACAAAATTTTGCGTTTCCAGCGAGTTATCAGCGTTTTTTCTGAGTCTTGTTGAGAAATTTTTGTTTCTGTTAATCTGCTCAGAAGCAAGATTTTGCTTCAAAAGTGCGTTATTTGGCGGATTCTAGCACCAAATACATCATATTCCGTTGTTTTAGAGTGCTATTTGCAGTTTCACAAACTTTGGAATAAGTCGAAATCACGCTTTTTCGCACAGACATTCACAATCAAAAGTCCATATTTCTATTCAAGACCTCATAATATGTATGAATCTATCGACAAAAAACATCATATTCTGTGTTTTCAGAGCGCTATCTGCAGTTATTTGAAGTTTAAAATAAGTCAAAATTACCACATTCTGAGCAGTTTCAAAGTATCGCAATCACATAAATCTATCCAATACAACATAATACGCATGAATCCGTCCTCAATGCACAAAATTTTGCGTTTCCAGCGAGTTATCAGCGTTTTTTATGAGTCTCGTTGAGAGATTTTTAACTCTGTAAATCTGCTCAGAGGCAAGATTTTGCTTCAAAAGTGCGTTAATGGTGGAATCTAGCACCATATACATCATATTTCGTGTTTTTAGAGTGCTATTTGCAGTTTTACAACTTTGGAAATAAGTCGAAATCACGCTTTTCCGCGCTGACTTTTACAATCAAAAAGTTCATATTCCTATTCAGGACCTCATAGAATGGATGAATCCATCGACAAAAACTTCATATTCCGTGTTTTCAGGGCGCTATCTGCAGTTAAATGGAGTTTGAAATAAGTCAAAATAACCACATTCTGAGCAGTTTCAAAGTATTGCAAATCACATAAATCTATCCAGACAACATAATACGCATAAATCCGTCCCCAAATGCACCAAAATTTTGCGTTACCAGCGAGTTATCAGCGTTTTTTATGAGTCTCGTTGAGAAATTTTGCGACTCTGTAAATCTGCTCAGAAGCAAGATTGAGCTTCAAAAGTGCGTTATATGGCAGAATCTAGCACCAAATACATCATATTTTGTGTTTATAGAGTGCTATTTGCAGATTTTCAACTTTGGAACAAGTCGAAATCACGGTATTCCGCGCAAATTTTCACAATCAAAAGTTCATATTCCTATACAGGACCTCATAATATGTATGAAATCTATCGACAAAAACATCATATTCCGTGTTTCCAGAGCGCTTTCTGCAGTCATATAAAGTTTGAGATAAGTCAATATTACCACATTCTGAACAGTTTCAAAGTATCGCAAATCACATAGATCTATCCAATACAACATAATATGCATGAATCCGTCCTCAAATGCACAAAAGTTTGCGTTTCCAGCGAGTTATCCGCGTTTACTCTGAGTCTCGTTGAGAAATTTTTGACTCTGTATATCTGCTCAGAAGCAGATTTTGCTTCAAAAGTGCGTTATATGGCAGAATTCAGCACCAAATACATCATATTCCGTGTTTTTAGAGCGCCATTTGCAGTTTTACAAACTTTGGAATGAGTCGAAATCACGCTCTTCCGCGCAGATTTTCACAATCAAAAGTTCATATTCCTATACAGACCTCATAATATGTATAAATCTATCGACAAAAACATCATATTTCGTGTTCTCAGAGCGCTATCTGCAGTTATAATGAATTTTGAGATTAGTCAATATTACCACATTCTGAGCAGTTTCAAAGTATCGCAAATCACATAAATCTATCCAATACAACATAATACGCATGAATCAGCCCCTCAAAATGCACAAAATTTTGCGTTACCAGCGAGTTATCAGCGTTTTTCTCTGAGTCTCGTTGAGAAATTTTTGACTCTGTAAATCTGCTCAGAAGCAAGATTTTGCTTCAAAAGTGCGTTAAATGGCAGAATCTGGCACTCAATACATCATATTTCGTGTTTTTAGAGTGCTATTTGCTGTTTTACAAACTTCCGAATAAATCGGAATCACGCTCTTCCGCGCAAATTTTCACAATCAAAAAGTTCATATTCCTATTCAGGACCTCATAATATGTAAGAATCTATCGACAAAAACTCCATATTTCGTGTTCTCAGAGCGCTAACTCCAGTTATATGAAGTTTGAAATAAGTCAAAATTACCACATTCTGAGCAGTTTCAAAGTATCGCAAATCACATAGATCTATCCAATACAACATAATACGCATGAATCCGTCCTCAAATGCACAAAATTTAGCGTTTCCAGCGAGTTATCAGCGTTTTTTCTGAGTCTCGTTGAGAGATTTTTGACTCTGTAAATCTGCTCAGAAGCAAGATTTTGCTTCAAGAGTACGTTAAATGGCAGAATCTAGCACCAAATACATAATATTTCGTGTTTTTAGAGTGCTATTCGCAGTTTTACAAACTTTGGACTAAGTCGAATTCACGCTCCTCCGCGCAGATATTCACAATCAAAAAGTTCATTTTCCTATTCAGGACCTCATAATATGGATGAAACTATCGAAAAAACATCATATTTCGTGTTTCCAGAGCGCTATCTGCAGTTTATATGAAGATTAAAATAAGTCAAAATTACCACATTCTGAGCAGTTTCAAATTATCGCAAATCACATAATTCTATCCAATACAACATAATACGCATGAATCAGCCCTCAAATGCACAAAATTTTGCGTTAGCAGCGAGTTATCAGCGTTTTTTCTGGTCTCGTTGAGAAATTTTTGACTTTGTAAATCTGCTCAGAAGCAAGATTTTGCTTCAAAAGTGCGTTATATGACAGAATATAGCACCAAATACATCATATTTCCTGTGTTTAGAGTGCTATTTGCAGTTTTACAAACTATGGGATAAGTCGTGATCACGCTTTTCCGCGCAGATTTCCACATTGAAAAAGTTCATATTCCTAATCAGGACCTCATAATATGTATGGATCTATCGACAAAAACATCATATCTCGTGTCTTCAGAGCGCTATCTGCAGTCATATAAAGTTTGAGATAAGTCAATATTACCACATTCTGAGCAGTTTCAAAATATCGCAAATCACATAAATCTATCCAATACAACATAATACGCATGAATCCGTCCTTGAATGCACAAAAATCTGCGTTTCCAGCGAGTTATCAGCGTTTTTTCTGAGTCTCGTTGAGAATTTTGGACTCTGTAAATCAGCTCAGGAGCAGAATTTTGCTTCAAGAGTGTGTTGTATGGCAGAATCTAGCACCAAATACATCATATTTCGTGTTTTTAGAGTGCTATCCGCAGTTTTACAAACTTTGGAATAAATCGAAATCACGCTTTTCCTAGCAGATTTACACAATCAAAAAGTTCATATCCTATGCAGGACCTTATAATATGTATGAATCTTACGACAAAAACAACATATTCTGTGTTTTCAAAGCGCTATCTGCAGTTATATGAAGTTTGAAATAAGTCAAAATTACCACATTCTGAGCAGTTTCAAAGTATCGCGAATCACATAAATCTATCCAATACAACATAATACGCATGAATCCATCCTCAAATGCACAAAATTTTGCGTTTCAGCGAGTTATCAGCGTTTTTTTCTGAGTCATGTTGAGGAATTTTTGACTCTGTAAATCTGCTCAGAAGCAAGATTTCTTTTCAAAAGTGCGTTATTTGGCAGAATCTAGCACCAAATACATCATATTCCGTGTTCTTAGAGTGCTATTTGCAGTTTCACAAACTTTGGAATAAGTCGAAATCACGCTTTTTCGCGCAGATTTTCACAATCAAAAAGTCCATATTTCTATCAAGACATCATAATATGTATGAATCTATCGACAAAAACATCACATTCTGTATTTTCAGAGCGCTATCTGCAGTTATATGAAGTTTAAAATATGTCAAAATTACCACATTCTGAGCAGTTTCAAAGTATCGCAAATCACATAAAATCTATCCAATACAACATAATACGCAAGAATCCGTCCTCAAATGCACAAAACTCTGCGTTTCCAGCGAGTTATCAGGGTTTTTCTGAGTCTCGTTGAGAGATTTTGACTCTGTAAATCTGCTCAGAAGCAAGATTTTGCTTCAAAAGTGCGATATATGGCAGAATCTAGCACAAGTACATCATATTTAGTGTTTATAGAGTGCTATTTGCAGTTTTACAAACTTTGGAATGAGTCCAAATCACGCTTTTCGCGCAGATTTTCACAATTCGAAAAGTTCATATTCTATTCAGGACCTCATGATATGTATGAATCTATCGACAAAAACATAATATTTCGTGGTTTCAGAGCGCTATCTGCAGTTATATGAAGATTGGAATAAGTCAAAATTACCACATTCTGAGCAGTTTCAAAGTATCGCAAATCACATAAATCTATCCAATACAACATAATACGCATGAATCCGTCTCAAATGCACAAAATTTTGCGTTTCCAGCGAGTTATCAGCGTTTTTTCTGAGTCTCGTTGAGATATTTTTGACTCTGTAAATCTGCTCAGAAGCAAGATTTTGCTTCAAAAGTGCGTTATTTGGCAGATTCTAGACCAAATACATCATATTTCGTGTTTCTAGAGGGCTATTTGCAGTTTTCACAAACTTTGGAATAAGTCGGAATCACGCTATTTCGCGCAGATTTTCACAATCAAAAAGTCCATTTTTCTATTCAAGACCTCATAATATGTATGAATCTATCGACAAAAACATCATATTCTGTATTTTCAGAGCGCTATCTGCAGTTATATGAAGTTTGAAATAAGTCAAAATAACCACATTCTGAGCAGTTTCAAAGTATCGCAAATCACATAAATCTATCCAATACAACATAATACGCATGAATCCGTTCTCGAATGCACAAAATTCTGCGTTTTTCCAGCGAGTTATCAGCGTTCCTTATGAGTCTCGTTGAGAGATTTTTGACTTTGTAAATCTGCTCAGAAGTAAGATTTTGCTTCAAAAGTGCGATATATGGCAGAATCTAGCACCAAGTACATCATATTTCGTGGTTTTTTAGAGTGCTCTTTGCAGTTTTACGAACTTTGGAATAAGTCTAAATCACGCTTTTCCGCGCAGATTTTCACGATCGAAAAGTTCATATTCCTATTCAGGACCTCATGATATGTATGAATCTATCGACAAAACATAATATTTCGTGTTTTCAGAGCGCTATCTGCAGTTATATGAAGATTGGAATAAGTCAAAATTACCACATTCTGAGCAGTTTCAAAGTATCGCAAATCACATAAATCTATCCAATACAACATAATACGCATGAATCCGTCCTCAAATGCACAAAAATTTTGCGTTACGAGCGAGTTATCAGCGTTTTTTCTGAGTCTCGTTGAGAAATTGTTGACTCTGTAAATCTGCTCAGAAGCAAGATTTTGCTTCAAAAATGCGTTATATGGCAGAATCTAGCACCAAATACATCATATTTCGTGTTTTCAGAGTGCTATTTGCAGTCTTACAAACTTTGGAATAAGTCGGAATAACGCTTTTCCGCGCAGATTTCCACATCGAAAAGTTAATATTTCTATTCAGGACCTCATAATATGTATGAATCTATCAACAAAAATATCATATTCCGTGTTTTCAGAGCGCTACCTACAGTTAAATGAAGTTTGAAATAAGTCAAAATTACCACATTCTGAGCAGTTTCAAAATATCGCAAATCACATAAATCTATCCAATACAACATAATACGCATGAATCCGTCCTCAAATGCACAAGATTCTGCGTTTCCAGCGAGTTATCAGCGTTTTCTCTGAGTCTTGTTGAGAGATTTTTGACTCTGTAAATCTGCTCAGAAGTAAGATTCTGCTTCAAAGTTCGTTATATGGCAGAATCTAGCACCAAATACATCATATTTCGTGTTTAGAGTGCTATTTGCAGTTTTATAAACTTTGGAATAAGTCAAAATCACTCTTTTCCGCGCAGATTTTCACAATCAAAAAGTTCATATTCCTATTCGGGACCTCATAATATGTATGAATCTATCAACAAAAACATCATATTTCGTGTTCTCAGAGTGCTATCTGCAGTTATATGAAGTTTGAAATAAGTCAAAATTACCACATTCTGTGCTATTTCAAAGTATCGCAAATCACATAAATCTATCCAATACAACATAATACGCATGAATCCGTCCTCAAATGCACAAAATTTAGCGTTTCCAGCGAGTTATTAGCGTTCTTTCCGAGTCTCGTTGAGAAATTTTTGACTCTGTAAATCTGCTCAGAAGCAAGGTTTTGCTTCAAAAGTGCGTTATATGGCAGAATCTAGCACCATATACATCATATTTCGTGTTTTTAGAGTGCTATTTGCAGTTTTACAAACTTTGGAATAAGTCAAAATCACGCTTTCTCGCGCAGACTTCTACAATCAAAAAGTTCATATTCCTATTCAGGACCTCATAGAATGGATGAATCCATCGACAAAAACATCATATTCCGTGTTTTCAGGGTGCTATCTGCAGTGAAATAGAGTTTGAAATAAGTCAAAATAACCACATTCTGAGCAGTTTCAAAGTATCGCAAATCACATAAATCTATCCAATACAACATAATACGCATAAATCCGTCCCCAAATGCACAAAATTTTGCGTTACCAGCGAGTTATCAGCGTTTTTTATGAGTCTCGTTGAGAAATTTTGCGACTCTGTAAATCTGCTCAGAAGCAAGATTGAGCTTCAAAAGTGCGTTATATGGCAGAATCTAGCACCAAATACATCATATTTTGTGTTTATAGAGTGCTATTTGCAGATTTTCAAACTTTGGAACAAGTCGAAATCACGGTATTACGCGCAAATTTTCACAATCAAAAAGTTCATATTCCTATTCAGGACCTCATAATATGTATGAATCTATCGACAAAAACATCATATTTCGTGTTTCCAGAGCGCTTTCAGCAGTCATATAAAGTTTGAGATAAGTCAATATTACCACATTCTGAACAGTTTCAAAGTATCGCAAATCACATAGATCTATCCAATACAACATAATATGCATGAACCCGTCCTCGAATGCACAAAAGTTTGCGTTTCCAGCGAGTTATCAGCGTTTACTCTGAGTCTCGTTGAGAAATTTTTGACTCTGTATATCTGCTCAGAAGCAAGATTTTGCTTCAAAAGTGCGTTATATGGCAGAATTCAGCACCAAATACATCATATTCCGTGTTTTTAGAGCGCCATTTGCAGTTTTACAAACTTTGGAATAAGTCGAAATCACGCTCTTCCGCGCAGATTTTCACAATCAAAAAGTTCATATTCCTATACAAGACCTCATAATATGTATGAATCTATCGACAAAAACATCATATTTCGTGTTCTCAGAGCGCTATCTGCAGTTATATGAATTTTGAGATTAGTCAATATTACCACATTCTGAGCAGTTTCAAAGTATCGCAAATCACATAAATCTATCCAATACAACATAATACGCATGAATCAGCCCTCAAATGCACAAAATTTTGCGTTACCAGCGAGTTATCAGCGTTTTCTCTGAGTCTCGTTGAGAAATTTTTGACTCTGTAAATCTGCTCAGAAGCAAGATTTTGCTCCAAAAGTGCGTTAAATGGCAGAATCTGGCACTCAATACATCATATTTCGTGTCTTTAGAGTGCTATTTGCTGTTTTACAAACTTCCGAATAAATCGAAATCACGCTCTTCCGCGCAAATTTTCACAATCAAAAAGTTCATATTCCTATTCAGGACCTCATAATATGTAAGAATCTATCGACAAAAACTCCATATTTCGTGTTCTCAGAGCGCTATCTCCAGTTATATGAAGTTTGAAATAAGTCAAAATTACCACATTCTGAGCAGTTTCAAAGTATCGCAAATCACATAGATCTATCCAATACAACATAATACGCATGAATCCGTCCTCAAATGCACAAAATTCAGCGTTTCCAGCGAGTTATCAGCGTTTTTTCTGAGTCTCGTTGAGAGATTTTTGACTCTGTAAATCTGCTCAGAAGCAAGATTTTGCTTCAAGAGTGCGTTAAATGGCAGAATCTAGCCCCAAATACATAATATTTCGTGTTTTTAGAGTGCTATTCGCAGTTTTACAAACTTTGGACTAAGTCGAATTCACGCTCATCCGCGCAGATATTCACAATCAAAAAGTTCATTTTTCCTATTCAGGACCTCATAATATGGATGAAACTATCGAAAAAACATCATATTTCGTGTTTCCAGAGCGCTATCCGCAGTTATATGAAGATTAAAATAAGTCAAAATTACCACATTCTGAGCAGTTTCAAAGTATCGCAAATCACATAATTCTATCCAATACAACATAATACGCATGAATCCGTCCTTAAATGCACAAGATTCTACGTTTCCGGCGAGTTATCAGCGTTTTTTCTGAGTCTTGTTGAGAAATTTTGGACTCTGTAAATCTGCTCAGGAGCAGAATTTTGCTTCAAGAGTGTGTTGTATGGCAGAATCTAGCACCAAATACATCATATTTCGTGTTTTTAGAGTGCTATTCGCAGTTTTACAAACTTTGGAATAAATCGAAATCACGCTTTTCCTAGCAGATTTACACAATCAAAAAGTTCATATTCCTATGCAGGACCTTATAATATGTATGAATCTTACGACAAAAACAACATATTCCGTGTTTTCAAAGCGCTATCTGCAGTTATATGAAGTTTGAAATAAGTCAAAATTACCACATTCTGAGCAGTTTCAAAGTATCGCGAATCACATAAATCTATCCAATACAACATAATACGCATGAATCCGTCCTCAAATGCACAAAATTTTGCGTTTCCAGCGAGTTATCAGCGTTTTTTCTGAGTCTTGTTGAGGAATTTTTGACTCTGTAAATCTGCTCAGAAGCAAGATTTCTTTTCAAAAGTGCGTTATTTGGCAGAATCTAGCACCAAATACATCATATTCCGTGTTCTTAGAGTGCTATTTGCAGTTTCACAAACTTTGGAATAAGTCGAAATCACGCTTTTTCGCGCAGATTTTCACAATCAAAAAGTCCATATTTCTATTCAAGACATCATAATATGTATGAATCTATCGACAAAAACATCACATTCTGTATTTTCAGAGCGCTATCTGCAGTTATATGAAGTTTTAAATATGTCAAAATTACCACATTCTGAGCAGTTTCAAAGTATCGCAAATCACATAAATCTATCCAATACAACATAATACGCAAGAATCCGTCCTCAAATGCACAAAACTCTGCGTTTCCAGCGAGTTATCAGGGTTTTTCATGAGTCTCGTTGAGAGAATTTTGACTCTGTAAATCTGCTCAGAAGCAAGATTTTGCTTCAAAAGTGCGATATATGGCAGAATATAGCACCAAGTACATCATATTTCGTGTTTTTAGAGTGCTATTTGCAGTTTTACAAACTTTGGAATAAGTCTAAATCACGCTTTTCCGCGCAGATTTTCACAATCAAAAAGTTCTTATTCCTATTCAGGACCTCATAATATGTATGAATCTATCGACAAAAACATCATATTTTGTGTTTTCAGAGCGCTATCTGCAGTTATATGAAGTTTGAAATAAGTCAAAATTACCACATTCTAAGCAGTTTCAAAGTATCGCAAATCACATGGATCTATCCAATACTACATAATACGCATGAATCGGTCCTCAAATGCACAAAATTCCGCGTTTCCAGCGAGCTATCAGCGTTTTTTCTGAGCCTCGTTGAGAAATTTTTGACTCTGTAAATCTGCTCAGAAGTAAGATTTTGCTTCAAAAGTGCGTTAAATGGCAGAATCCTGCACCAAATACATCATATTTCGTGTTTTTAGAGTGCTATTTGCAGTTTTGCAAACTTTGGAATAAGTCGGAATCAGGCTTTTCCGCGCAGATTTCCACATTCAAAAAGTTCATATTCCTCTTCCGAACCTCATATTATGTATAAATCTATCGACAAAAACATCATATTTCGTGTTCTCAGAGCGCTATCTGCAGTTATATGAAGTTTGGAATATGTCAGAATTACCACATTCTGAGCAGTTTTAAAGTATCGCAAATCACATCAATCTATCCAATACAACATAATACGCATGAATCCGTGCTCAAATGCACAAATTCTGCGTTTCTAGCGAGTTATCAGAGTTTTTTCTGAGTCTCGTTGAGAAATTTCCGACTCTGTAAATCTGCTCAGACGTAAGATTTTGCTTCAAAAGTGCGTTGTATGGCAGAATCTAGCACCAAATACATCATATTTCCTGTGTTTAGAGTGCTATTCGCAGTTTTACAAACTATGGGATAAGTCGAAATCACGCTTTTCCGCGCAGATTTCCACATTGAAAAAGTTCATATTCCTATTCAGGAGCTCATAATATGTATTAATTCATCGACAAAAACATAATTTTTCGTTTTTTCAGAGCGCTATCTGCAGTTATATGAAGTTTGAAATATGACAGAATTACCACACTCCGAGCGGTTTCAAAGTATCGCAAATCACATAAATCTATCCAATACAACATAATACGCATGAATCCGTCCTCAAATGCACAGAATTTTGCGTTTCCAGCGAGTTATCAGGTTATATGACAGAATATAGCACCAAATACATCATATTTCCTGTGTTTAGAGTGCTATTTGCAGTTTTACAAACTATGGGATAAGTCGTGATCACGCTTTTCCGCGCAGATTTCCACATTGAAAAAGTTCATATTCCTAATCAGGACCTCATAATATGTATGGATCTATCGACAAAAACATCATATTTCGTATCTTCAGAGCGCTATCTGCAGTCATATAAAGTTTGAGATAAGTCAATATTACCACATTCTGAGCAGTTTCAAATATCGCAAATCACATAAATCTATCCAATACAACATAATACGCATGAATCCGTCCTTAAATGCACAAGATTCTACGTTTCCAGCGAGTTATCAGCGTTTTTTCTGAGTCTCGTTGAGAAATTTTGGACTCTGTAAATCTGCTCAGGAGCAGAATTTTGCTTCAAGAGTGTGTTGTATGGCAGAATCTAGCACCAAATACATCATATTTCGTGTTTTTAGAGTGCTATTCGCAGTTTTACAAACTTTGGAATAGATCGGAATCACGCTTTTCCTAGCAGATTTACACAATCAAAAAGTTCATATTCCTATGCAGGACCTTATAATATGTATGAATCTTACGACAAAAACAACATATTCCGTGTTTTCAAAGCGCTATCTGCAGTTATATGAAGTTTGAAATAAGTCAAAATTACCACATTCTGAGCAGTTTCAAAGTATCGCGAATCACATAAATCTATCCAATACAACATAATACGCATGAATCCGTCCTCAAATGCACAAAATTTTGCGTTTCCAGCGAGTTATCAGCGTTTTTTCTGAGTCTTGTTGAGGAATTTTTGACTCTGTAAATCTGCTCAGAAGCAAGATTTCTTTTCAAAAGTGCGTTATTTGGCAGAATCTAGCACCAAATACATCATATTCCGTGTTCTTAGAGTGCTATTTGCAGTTTCACAAACTTTGGAATAAGTCTAAATCACGCTTTTTCGCGCAGATTTTCACAATCAAAAAGTCCATATTTCTATTCAAGACATCATAATATGTATTACCACATTCTGAGCAGTTTCAAAGTATCGCAAATCACATGAATCTATCCAATACTACATAATACGCATGAATCGGTCCTCAAATGCACAAAATTCCGCGTTTCCAGCGAGCTATCAGCGTTTTTTTCTGAGCCTCGTTGAGAAATTTTTGACTCTGTAAATCTGCTCAGAAGCAAGATTTTGCTTCAAAAGTGCGTTAAATGGCAGAATCCTGCACCAAATACATCATATTCCGTGTTTTTAGAGTGCTATTTGCAGTTTTGCAAACTTTGGAATAAGTCGGAATCACGCTTTTCCGCGCAGATTTCCACATTCAAAAAGTTCATATTCCTCTTCCGAACCTCATATTATGTATAAATCTATCGACAAAAACATCATATTTCGTGTTTTCAGAGCGCTATCTGCAGTTATATGAAGTTTGGAATATGTCAGAATTACCACATTCTGAGCAGTTTCAAAGTATCGCAAATCACATCAATCTATCCAATACAACATAATACGCATGAATCCGTGCTCAAATGCACAAATTCTGCGTTTCTAGCGAGTTATCAGAGTTTTTTCTGAGTCTCGTTGAGAAATTTCCGACTCTGTAAATCTGCTCAGACGCAAGATTTTGCTTCAAAAGTGCGTTGTATGGCAGAATCTAGCACCAAATACATCATATTTCGTGTTTTTAGAGTGCTATTCGCAGTTTTACAAACTTTGGAATAGATCGAAATCACGCTTTTCCTAGCAGATTTACACAATCAAAAAGTTCATATTCCTATGCAGGACCTTATAATATGTATGAATCTTACGACAAAAACAACATATTCCGTGTTTTCAAAGCGCTATCTGCAGTTATATGAAGTTTGAAATAAGTCAAAATTACCACATTCTGAGCAGTTTCAAAGTATCGCGAATCACATAAATCTATCCAATACAACATAATACGCATGAATCCGTCCTCAAATGCACAAAATTTTGCGTTTCCAGCGAGTTATCAGCGTTTTTTCTGAGTCTTGTTGAGGAATTTTTGACTCTGTAAATCTGCTCAGAAGCAAGATTTCTTTTCAAAAGTGCGTTATTTGGCAGAATCTAGCACCAAATACATCATATTCCGTGTTCTTAGAGTGCTATTTGCAGTTTCACAAACTTTGGAATAAGTCTAAATCACGCTTTTTCGCGCAGATTTTCACAATCAAAAAGTCCATATTTCTATTCAAGACATCATAATATGTATTACCACATTCTGAGCAGTTTCAAAGTATCGCAAATCACATGAATCTATCCAATACTACATAATACGCATGAATCGGTCCTCAAATGCACAAAATTCCGCGTTTCCAGCGAGCTATCAGAGTTTTTTCTGAGTCTCGTTGAGAAATTTCCGACTCTGTAAATCTGCTCAGACGCAAGATTTTGCTTCAAAAGTGCGTTGTATGGCAGAATCTAGCACCAAATACATCATATTTCCTGTGTTTAGAGTGCTATTCGCAGTTTTACAAACTATGGGATAAGTCGAAATCACGCTTTTCCGCGCAGATTTCCACATTGAAAAAGTTCATATTCCTATTCAGGACCTCATAATATGTATTAATTCATCGACAAAAACATAATTTTTCGTTTTTTTCAGAGCGCTATCTGCAGTTATATGAAGTTTGAAATATGACAGAATTACCAAATTCCGAGCGGTTTCAAAGTATCGCAAATCACATAAATCTATCCAATACAACATAATACGCATGAATCCGTCCTCAAATGCACAGAATTTTGCGTTTCCAGCGAGTTATCAGGTTTTTTCTGAGTCTCGTTGAGAAATTTTTGATCCTGTAAATCTGCTCAGAAGTAAGATTTTGCTTCAAAAGTGCGTTATATGGCAGAATCTAGCACCAAATACATCATATTTTGTGTTTTTAGAGTGCTATTTGCAGTTTTACAAACTTTGGAATGAGTCGTAAACACGCTTTTCCGCGCAGATTTTCACAATCAAAAAGTTCATATACCTATTCAGGACCTCATGATATGTATGAAACTATCGACAAAAACATAATATTTCGTGTTTTCGGAGCGCTATCTGCAGTTATATGAAGATTGGAATAAGTCAAAATTACCACATTCTGAGCAGTTTCAAAGTATCGCAAATCACATAAATCTATCCAATACAACATAATACGCATGACTTGTCCTCAAATGCACAAAATTTTGCGTTTCCAGCGAGTTATCAGCGTTTTTTCTGAGTCTCGTTGAGAAATTTTTGACTCTGTAAATCTGCTCAGAAGCAAGATTTTGCTTCAAAAGTGCGTTATATGGCAGAATCTAGCACCAAATACATCATATTTCGTGTTTACAGAGTGCTATTTGCAGTTTTACAAACTCTGGCATAAGTCGAAATAACGCTTCTCCGCGCAGATTTTCACAAACGAAAAGTTCATATTCCTATTCAGGACCTTATAATATGTATGAATCTATCGACAAAAATATCATATTTCGTGTTTTCAGAGCGCTACCTGCAGTTGAATGTAGTTTGGAATAAGTCAAAATTACCACATTCTGAGCAGTTTCAAAATATCGCAAATCACATAAATCTATCCAATACAACGTAATACGCATGAATCCGTCCTTAAATGCACAAGATTCTGCGTTTCCAGCGAGTTATCAGCGTTTTTTCTGAGTCTCGTTGAGAAAGTTTTGACTCTGTAAATCTGCTCAGGAGCAGAATTTTGCTTCAAGAGTGTGTTATATGGCAGAATCTAGCACCAAATACATCATATTTCGTGTTTTTATAGTGCTATTTGCAGTTTTACAAACTTTGGAATAAATCGAAATCACGCTTTTCCTAGCAGATTTACACAATCAAGAAGTTCATATTCCTATGCAGGACCTTATAATATGTATGAGTCCAACGACAAAAACAACATATTCCGTGTTTTCAAAGCGCTATCTGCAGTTATATGAAGTTTGAAATAAGTCAAAATTACCACATTCTGAGCAGTTTCAAAGTATCGCGAATCACATAAATCTATCCAATACAACATAATACGCATGAATCCGTCCCCAAATGCACAAAATTTTGCGTCTCCAGCGAGTTATCAACGTTTTTTCTGAGTCTTGTTGAGAAATTTTTGACTCTGTAAATCTGCTCAGAAGCGAGATTTTGCTTCAAGAGTGCGTTATTTGGCAGAATCTAGCACCAAATACATCATATTCCGTGTTTTTAGAGTGCTTTCTGCAGTTTCACAAACTTTAGAATAAGTCGAAATCACGCTATTTCGCGCAGATTTTCACAATCAAAAAGTCCATATCTCTATTCAAGACATCATTATATGTATGAATCTATCGACAAAAACATCATATTCTGTATTTTCAGAGCGCTATCTGCAGTTATATGAAGTTTAAAATAAGTCAAAATTACCACATTCTGAGCAGTTTCGAAGTATCGCAAATCACATAAATCTATCCAATACAACATAATACGCAAGAATCCGTCCTCAAATGCACAAAATTCTGCGTTTCCAGCGAGTTATCAGGGTTTTAGTCTCGTTGAGAGATTTTTGACTCTGTAAATCTGCTCAGAAGCAAAATTTTACTTCAAAAGTGCGATATATGGCAGAATCTAGCACCAGGTACATCATATTTTGTGTTTTTAGAGTGCTATTTGCAGTTTTACACACTTTGGAATAAGTCGGAATCACGCTTTTCCGCGCAGATTTCCACATTTAAAAACTTCATATTCCTCTTCCGAACCCCATATTATGTATGAATCTATCGACAAAAACATCATATTTCGTGTTCTCAGAGCGCTATCTGCAGTTATATGAAGTTTGGAATATGTCAGAATTACCACATTCTGAGCAGTTTCAAAGTATCGCAAATCACATCAATCTATCCAATACAACATAATACGCATAAATCCGTCCTCAAATGCACAGAATTTTGCGTTTCCATTGAGTTATAGGCGTTTTTTCTTAGTCTCGTTGAGAAATTTTTAGACTCTGTTAATCTGCTCAGAAGCAAGATTTTGCTTCAAGAGTGTGTTATATGGCAGAATCTATCACCAGATACATCATATTTCGTGTTTTTAGAGTGCTATTTGCAGTTTTACAAACTTTGGAATAAATCGAAATCACGCTTTCCCTAGCAAATTTACACAATCAGAAAGTTCATATTCCTACTCAGGATCTCATAATACGTATGAATCTAACGACAAAAACAACATATTCCGTGTTTTCAAAGCGCTATCTGCAGTTATATGAAGTTTGAAATAAGTCAAAATTACCACATTCTCAGCAGTTTCAAAGTATCGCAAATTACATAAATCTATCCAATACAACATGATACGCATGAATCCGTCCCCAAATGCACAAAATTTTGCGTCTCCAGCGAGTTATCAGCGTTTTTTCTGAGTCTTGTTGAAAAATGTTTGACTCTGTAAATCTGCTCAGAAGCGAGATTTTGCTTCAAAAGTGCGTTATTTGGCAGAATCTAGCACCAAATACATCATATTCCGTGTTTTTAGAGTGCTTTCTCTGCAGTTTCACAAACTTTGGAATAAGTCGAAATCACGCTTTTTTCGCGCAGATTTTCACAATCAAAAAGTCCATATTTCCATTCAAGACATCATTATATGTATGAATCTATCGACAAAAACATCATATTTCGTGTTTTCAGAGCGCTATCTGCAGATATATGAAGTTTGGAATATGTCAGAATTACCGCATTCTGAGCAGTTTCAAAGTATCGCAAATCACATAAATCTATCCAATACAACATAATACGCAAGAATCCGTCCTCAAATGCACAAAATTCTGCGTTTACAGCGAGTTATCAGGGTTTTCTATGAGTCCTCGTTGAGAGATTTTTTGACTCTGTAAATCTGCTCAGAAGCAAAATTTTGCTTCAAAAGTGCGATATATGGCAGAATCTAGCACCAAGTACATCATATTTTGTGTTTTTAGAGTGCTATTTGCAGTTTTACAAACTTTGGAATAAGTCGGAATCACGCTTTTCCGCGCAGATTTCCACATTCAAGAAGTTCATATTCCTCTTCCGAACCTCATATTATGTATGAATCTATCGACAAAAACATCATATTTTGTGTTTTCAGAGCGCTATCTGCAGTTATATGAAGTTCTGAATATGTCAGAATTACCACATTCTGAGCAGTTTCAAAGTATCGCAAATCACATCAATCTATCCAATACAACATAATACGCATGAATCCGTGCTCAAATGCACATAATTTTGCGTTTCTAGCGAGTTATCAGAGTTTTTTCTGAGTCTCGTTGAGAAATTTCCGACTCTGTAAATCTGCTCAGAAGCAAGATTTTGCTTCAAAAGTGCGTTATTTGGCAGAATCTAGCACCAAATACATCATATTCCGTGTTTTTAGAGTACTTTCTGCAGTTTCACAAACTTTGGAATAAGTCGAAATCACGCTTTTTCGCGCAGATTTTCACAATCAATAAGTCCATATTTCTATTCAAGACATCATAATATGTATGAATCTATCGACAAAAACATCATATTCTGTATTTTCGGAGCGCTATCTGCAGTTATATGAAGTTTAAAATAAGTCAAAATTACCACATTCTGAGCAGTTTCAAAGTATCGCAAATCACATAAATCTATCCAATACAACATGATACGAAAGAATCCGTCCTCAAATGCACAAAATTCTGCGTTTCCAGCGAGTTATCAGGGTTTTTTATGAGTCACGTTGAGAGATTTTTGACTCTGTAAATCTGCTCAGAAGCAAAATTTTGCTTCAAAATTGTGATATATGGCAGAATCTAGCACCAAGTACATCATATTTTGTGTTTTTAGAGTGCTATTTGCAGTTTTACAAACTTTGGAATAAGTCGGAATCACGCTTTTCCGCGCAGATTTACACATTCAAAAAGTTCATATTCCTCTTCCGAACCTCATACTATGTATGAATCTATCGACAAAAACATCATATTTCGTGTTTTCAGAGCGCTATCTGCAGATATATGAAGTTTGGAATATGTCAGAATTACCACATTCTGAGCAGTTTCAAAGTATCGCAAATCACATCAATCTATCCAATACAACATAATACGCATAAATCCGTCCTAAAATGCACAGAATTTTGCGTTTTCAGTGAGTTATAGGCGTTTTTTCTTAGTCTCGTTGAGAAATTTTAGACTCTGTTAATCTGCTCAGAAGCAAGATTTTGCTTCAAGAGTGTGTTATATGGCAGAATCTAGCACCAAATACATCATATTTCGTGTTTTTAGAGTGCTATTTGCAGTTTTACAAACTTTGGAATAAGTCGAAATCACGCTTTTCCTAGCAAATTTACACAATCAGAAAGTTCATATTCCTATTCAGGACCTCATAATATGTATGAATCTAACGACAAAAACAACATATTCCGTGTTTTCAAAGCGCTATCTGCAGTTATATGAAGTTTGAAATAAGTCAAAATTACCACATTCTAAGCAGTTTCAAAGTATCGCAAATCACATAAATCTATCCAATACAACATGATACGCATGAATCCGTCCCCAAATGCACAAAATTTTGCGTTTCCAGCGAGTTATCAGCGTTTTTTCTGAGTCTTGTTGAGGAATTTTTGACTCTGTAAATCTGCTCAGAAGCAAGATTTCTTTTCAAAAGTGCGTTATTTGGCAGAATCTAGCACCAAATACATCATATTCCGTGTTCTTAGAGTGCTATTTGCAGTTTCACAAACTTTGGAATGAGTCGAAATCACGCTTTTTCGCGCAGATTTTCACAATCAAAAAGTCCATATTTCTATTCAAGACATCATAATATGTATGAATCTATCGACAAAAACATCACATTCTGTATTTTCAGAGCGCTATCTGCAGTTATATGAAGTTTAAAATAAGTCAAAATTACCACATTCTGAGCAGTTTCAAAGTATCGCAAATCACATAAATCTATCCAATACAACATAATACGCAAGAATCCGTCCTCAAATGCACGAAACTCTGCGTTTCCAGCGAGTTATCAGGGTTTTTCATGAGTCTCGTTGAGAGAATTTTGACTCTGTAAATCTGCTCAGAAGCAAGATTTTGCTTCAAAAGTGCGGTATATGGCAGAATCTAGCACCAAGTACATCATATTCCGTGTTTTTAGAGTGCTATTTGCAGTCTTACAAACTTTGGAATAAGTCCAAATCACGCTTTTCCGCGCAGATTTTCACCATCAAAGAGTTCTTATTCCTATTCAGGACCTCATAATATGTATGAATCTATCGACAAAAACATCATATTTTGTGTTTTCAGAGCGCTATCTGCAGTTATATGAAGTTTGAAATAAGTCAAAATTACCACATTCTGAGCAGTTTCAAAGTATCGCAAATCACATGAATCTATCCAATACTACATAATACGCATGAATCGGTCCTCAAATGCACAAAATTCCGCGTTTCCAGCGAGCTATCAGCGTTTTTTCTGAGCCTCGTTGAGAAATTTTTGACTCTGTAAATCTGCTCAGAAGCAAGATTTTGCTTCAAAAGTGCGTTAAATGGCAGAATCCTGCACCAAATACATCATATTTCGTGTTTTTAGAGTGCTATTTGCAGTTTTGCAAACTTTGGAATAAGTCGGAATCACCCTTTTCCGCGCAGATTTCCACATTCAAAAAGTTCATATTCCTCTTCCGAACCTCATATTATGTATAAATCTATCGACAAAAACATCATATTTCGTGTTTTCAGAGCGCTATCTGCAGTTATATGAAGTTTGGAATATGTCAGAATTACCACATTCTGAGCAGTTTCAAAGTATCGCAAATCACATCAATCTATCCAATACAACATAATACGCATGAATTCGTGCTCAAATGCACAAATTCTGCGTTTCTAGCGAGTTATCAGAGTTTTTTCTGAGTCTCGTTGAGAAATTTCCGACTCTGTAAATCTGCTCAGACGCAAGATTTTGCTTCAAAAGTGCGTTGTATGGCAGAATCTAGCACCAAATACATCATATTTCCTGTGTTTAGAGTGCTATTCGCAGTTTTACAAACTATGGGATAAGTCAAAATCACGCTTTTCCGCGCAGATTTCCACATTGAAAAAGTTCATATTCCTATTCAGGACCTCATAATATGTATTAATTTATCGACAAAAACATAATTTTTCGTTTTTTCAGAGCGCTATCTGCAGTTATATGAAGTTTGAAATATGACAAAATTACCACATTCCGAGCGGTTTCAAAGTATCGCAAATCACATAAATCTATCCAATACAACATAATACGCAAGAATCCGTCCTCAAATGCACAAAATTCTGCGTTTCCAGCGAGTTATCAGGGTTTTTTATGAGTCTCGTTGAGAGATTTTTGACTCTGTAAATCTGCTCAGAAGCAAAATTTTGCTTCAAAAGTGCGATATATGGCAGAATCTAGCACCAAGTATATCATATTTAGTGTTTTTAGAGTGCTATTTGCAGATTTACAAACTTTGGAATAAGTCGGAATCACGCTTTTCCGCGCAGATTTCCACATTTAAAAAAGTTCATAATTCCTCTCCCGAACCTCATATTATGTATGAATCTATCGACAAAAACATCATATTCCGTGTTTTCAGAGCGCTATCTGCAGTTATATGAAGTTTGGAATATGTCAGAATTACCACATTCTGAGCAGTTTCAAAGTATCGCAAATCACATCAATCTATCCAATACAACATAATACGCATAAAGCCGTCCTCAAATGCACAGAATTTTGCGTTTCCAGTGAGTTATAGGCGTTTTTTTCTTAGTCTCGTTGAGAAATTTCCGACTCTGTAAATCTGCTCAGAAGCAAGATTTTGCTTCAAGAGTGTGTTATATGGCAGAATCTAGCACTAGATACATCATATTTCGTGTTTTTAGAGTGCTCTTTGCAGTTTTACAAACTTTGGAATAAATCGAAATCACGCTCTTCCTAGCAAATTTACACAATCAGAAAGTTCATATTCCTATTCAGGACATCATAATACGTATGAATCAAACGACAAAAACAACATATTCAGTGTTTTCAAAGCGCTATCTGCAGTTATATGAAGTTTGAAATAAGTCAAAATTACCACATTCTCAGCAATTTCAAAGTATCGCAAATCACATAAATCTATCCAATACAACATGATACGCATGAATCTGTCCCCAAATGCACAAAATTTTGCGTCTCCAGCGAGTTATCAGCGTTTTTTCTGAGTCTTGTTGAAAAATTTTTGACTCTGTAAATCTGCTCAGAAGCGAGATTTTGCTTCAAAAGTGCGTTATTTGGCAGAATCTAGCACCAAATACATCATATTCCGTGTTTTTAGAGTGCTTTCTGCAGTTTCACAAAACTTTGGAATAAGTCGAAATCACGCTTTCTCGCGCAGATTTTCACAATCAGAAAGTCCATATTTCTATTCAAGACATCATTATATGTATGAATCTATCGACAAAAACATCATATTTCGTGTTTTCAGAGCGCTATCTGCAGATATATGAAGTTTGGAATATGTCAGAATTACCGCATTCTGAGCAGTTTCAAAGTATCGCAAATCACATAAATCTATCCAATACAACATAATACGCAAGAATCCGTCCTCAAATGCACAAAATTCTGCGTTTCCAGCGAGTTATCAGGGTTTTTTATGAGTCTCGTTGAGAGATTTTTGACTCTGTAAATCTGCTCAGAAGCAAAATTTTGCTTCAAAAATTGCGATATATAGCAGAATCTAGCACCATGTACATCATATTTTGTGTTTTTAGAGTGCTATTTGCAGTTTTACAAACTTTGGGATAAGTCGGAATCACGCTTTTTCCGCGCAGATTTCCACATTCAAGAAGTTCATATTCCTCTTCCGAACCTCATATTATGTATGAATCTATCGACAAAAACATCATATTTTGTGTTTTCAGAGCGCTATCTGCAGTTATATGAAGTTTGGAATATGTCAGAATTACCACATTATGAGCAGTTTCAAAGTATCGCAAATCACATCAATCTATCCAATACAACATAATACGCATGGATCCGTGCTCAAATGCACAAAATATTGCGTTTCTAGCGAGTTATCAGAGTTTTTTCTGAGTCTCGTTGAGAAATTTCCGACTCTGTAAATCTGCTCAGAAGCATGATTTTGTTTCAAAAGTGCGTTATTTGGCAGAATCTAGCACCAAATACATCATATTCCGTGTTTTTAGAGTACTTCCTGCAGTTTCACAAACTTTGGAATAAGTCGAAATCACGCTTTTTCGCGCAGATTTTCACAATCAATAAGTCCATATTTCTATTCAAGACATCATAATATGTATGAATCTATCGACAAAAACATCATATTTCGTGTTTTCAGAGCGCTATCTGCAGATATATGAAGTTTGGAATATGTCAGAATTACCACATTCTGAGCAGTTTCAAAGTATCGCAAATCACATCAATCTATCCAATACAACATAATACGCATAAATCCGTCCTAAAATGCACAGAATTTTGCGTTTTCAGTGAGTTATAGGCGTTTTTTCTTAGTCTCGTTGAGAAATTTTAGACTCTGTTAATCTGCTCAGAAGCAAGATTTTGCTTCAAGAGTGTGTTATATGGCAGAATCTAGCACCAAATACATCATATTTCGTGTTTTTAGAGTGCTATTTGCAGTTTTACAAACTTTGGAATAAGTCGAAATCACGCTTTTCCTAGCAAATTTACACAATCAGAAAGTTCATATTCCTATTCAGGACCTCATAATATGTATGAATCTAACGACAAAAACAACATATTCCGTGTTTTCAAAGCGCTATCTGCAGTTATATGAAGTTTGAAATAAGTCAAAATTACCACATTCTAAGCAGTTTCAAGTATCGCAAATCACATAAATCTATCCAATACAACATGATACGCATGAATCCGTCCCCAAATGCACAAAATTTTGCGTTTCCAGCGAGTTATCAGCGTTTTTTCTGAGTCTTGTTGAGAAATTTTTGACTCTGTAAATCTGCCTAGAAGCAAGATTTTGCTTCAAGAGTGCGTTATTTGGCAGATTCTAGCACCAAATACATCATATTCCGTGTTTTTAGAGTGCTATTTGCAGTTTCACAAACTTTGGAATAAGTCGAAATCACGCTTTTTCGCGCAGATTTTCACAATCAAAAAGTCCATATTTCCATTCAAGACCTCATAATATGTATGAATCTATCGACAAAAACATCATATTCTGTATTTTCAGAGCGCTATCTGCAGTTATATGAAGTTTAAAATAAGTCAAAATTACCACATTCTGAGCAGTTTCAAAGTATCGCAAATCACATAAATCTATCTTATACAACATAATACGCAAGAATCCGTCCTCAAATGCACAAAACTCTGCGTTTCCAGCGAGTTATCAGGGTTTTTTTTATGAGTCTCGTTGAGAGATTTTTGACTCTGTAAATTTGCTCAGAAGCAAAATTTTGCTTCAAAAGTGCGATATATGGCAGAATCTAGCACCAAGTACATCATATTTTGTGTTTTTAGAGTGCTATTTGCAGTTTTACAAACTTTGGAAATAAGTCGGAATCACGCTTTTCCGCGCAGATTTCCACATTCAAAAAGTTCATATTCCTCTTCCGAACCTCATATTATGTATGAATCTATCGACAAAAACATCATATTTCGTGTTTTCAGAGCGCTATCTGCAGTTATATGAAGTTTGGAATATGTCAGATTTACCACATTCTGAGCAGTTTCAAAGTATCGCAAATCACATCAATCTATCCAATACAACATAATACGCATGAATCCGTGCTCAAATGCACAAAATTTTGCGTTTCCAGCGAGTTTATCAGAGTTCTTTCTGAGTCTCGTTGAGAAATTTCCGACTCTGTAAATCTGCTCAGAAGCAAGATTTTGCTTCAAAAGTGCGTTATTTGGCAGAATCTAGCACCAAATACATCATATTCCGTGTTTTTAGAGTGCTTTCTGCAGTTTCACAAACATTGGAATAAGTCGAAATCACGCTTTTTCGCGCAGATTTTCACAATCAAAAAGTCCATATTTCTATTCAAGACATTATAATATGTATGAATCTATCGACAAAAACATCATATTCTGTATTTTCAGAGCGCTATCTGCAGTTATATGAAGTTTAAAATAAGTCAAAATTACCACATTCTGAGCAGTTTCAAAGTATCGCAAATCACATATATCTATCCAATACAACATAATACGCAAGAATCCGTCCTCAAATGCACAAAATTCTGCGTTTCCAGCGAGTTATCAGGGTTTCTTATGAGTCTCGTTGAGAGATTTTTGACTCTGAAAATCTGCTCAGAAGCAATATTTTGCTTCAAAAGTGCGATATATGGCAGAATCTAGCACCAAGTACATCATATTTTGTGTTTTTAGAGTGCTATTTGCAGTTTTACAAACTTTGGAATAAGTCGTAAACACGCTTTTCCGCGCAGATTTTTACAATCGAAAAGTTCATATTCCTATTCAGGACCTCATGATATGTATGAATCTATCGACAAAAACATAATATTTCGTGTTTTCAAAGCGCTATCTGCAGTTATATGAAGATTGGAATAAGTCAAAATTACCACATTCTGAGCAGTTTCAAAGTATCGCAAATCACATAAATCTATCCAATACAACATAATACGCATGAATCCGTCCTCAAATGCACAAAATTTTGCGTTACCAGCGAGTTATCAGCGTTTTTTCTGAGTCTCATTGAGAAATTGTTGACTCTGTAAATCTGCTCAGAAGCAAGATTTTGCTTCAAAAATGCGTTATATGGCAGAATCTAGCACCAAATACATCATATTTCGTGTTTTCAGAGTGCTATTTGCAGTCTTACAAACTTTGGAATTAGTCGAAACAACGCTTTTCCGCGCAGATTTCCACAATCGAAAAGTTCATATTCCTATTCAGAACCTCATAATATGTATGAATCTATCGACAAAAATATCATATTCCATGTTTTCAGAGCGCTACCTACAGTTAAATGAAGTTTGAAATAAGTCAAAATTATCACATTCTGAGCAGTTTCAAAATATCGCAAATCACATGAATCTATCCAATACAACATAATACGCATGAATCCGTCCCCAAATGCACAAAATTTTGCGTTTCCAGTGAGTTATATGCGTTTTTTCTTAGTCTCGTTGAGAAATTTTTGACTCTGTTAATCTGCTCAGGAGCAAGATTTTGCTTTAAGAGTGTGTTATATGGCAGAATCTAGCACCAAACACATCATATCCCGCGTTTTTAAAGTGCTATTTGCAGTTTTACAAACTTTGGAATAAGTCGAAATCACGCTTTTCCTAGCAGATTTACACAATCAAAAAGTTCATTTTCCCATTCAGGACCTCATAATATGTATGAATCTAACGACAAAAACAACATATTTCGTGTTTTCAAAGCGCTATCTGCAGTTATATGAAGTTTGAAATGAGTCAAAATTACCACATTCTGAGCAGTTTCAAAGTATCGCAAATCACATGAATCGATCCAATACAACATAATACGCATGAATCCGTCCCCAAATACACAAAATTTTGCGTTTCCAGCGAGTTATCAGCGTTTTTACTGAGTCTTGTTGAGAAATTTTTGTTTCTGTTAATCTGCTCAGAAGCAAGATTTTGCTTCAAAAGTGCGTTATTTGGCGGATTCTAGCACCAAATACACCATATTCCGTGTTTTTAGAGTGCTATTTGCAGTTTCACAAACTTTGGAATAAGTCGAAATCACGCCTTTTTCGCGCAGACTTCCACAATCAAAAAGTCCATATTTCTATTCAAGACCTCATAATATGTATGAATCTATCGACAAAAACATCATATTCTGTGTTTTCAGAGCGCTATCTGCAGTTATTTGAAGTTTCAAATAAGTCAAAATTACCACATTCTGAGCAGTTTCAAAGTATCGCAAATCACATAAATCTATCCAATACAACATAATACGCATAAATCCGTCCTCAAATGCACAAAATTCTGCGTTTCCAGCGAGTTATCAGCGTTTTTTATGAGTCTCGTTGAGAGATTTTTGACTCTGTAAATCTGCTCAGAGGCAAGATTTTGCTTCAAAAGTACGTTAAATGGGGGAATCTAGCACCATATACATCATATTTCGTGTTTTTAGAGTGCTATTTGCAGTTTTACAAACTTTGGAATAAGTCGAAATCACGCTTTTCCGCGCTGACTTTTACAATCAAAAAGTTCATATTCCTATTCAGGACCTCATAGAATGGATGAATCCATCGACAAAAACATCATATTCCGTGTTTTCAGGGCGCTATCTCCAGTTAAATGGAGTTTGAAATGAGTCAAAATAACCACATTCTGAGCAGTTTCAAAGTATCGCAAATTCACATAAATCTATCCAATACAACATAATACGCAATAAATCCGTCCTCAAATGCACAAAATTTTGCGTTTCCAGTGAGTTATAGGCGTTTTTTCTTAGTCTCGTTGAGAAATTTTTGACTCTGTTAATCTGCTCAGGAGCAAGATTTTGCTTCAAGAGTGTGTTATATGGCAGAATCTAGCACCAAATACATCATATTCCGTGTTTTTAGAGTGCTATTTGCAGTTTTACAACTTTGGAATAAGCCGAAATCACGCTTTTTCTAGCAGATTTACACAATCAAAAAGTTTATATTCCTATTCAGGACCTCATAATATGTATGAATCCAACGACAAAAACAACATATTTTGTGTTTTCAAAGCGCTATCTGCAGTTATATGAAGTTTGAAATAAGTCAAAATTACCACATTCTGAGCAGTTTCAAAGTATCGCAAATCACATGAATCTATCCAATACAACATGATACGCATGATTCCGTCCCCAAATGCACAAAATTTTGCGTTTCCAGCGAGTTATCAGCGTTTTTTCTGAGTCTTGTTAAGAAATTTTGTTTCTGTTAATCTGCTCAGAAGCAAGATTTTGCTTCAAAAGTGCGTTATTTGGCGGATTCTAGCACCAAATACATCATATTCCGTGCTCTTAGAGTGCTATTCACAGTTTCACAAACTTTGGAATAAGTCGAGATCACGCTTTTTCGCGCAGATTTTCACAATCAAAAAGTCCATATTTCTATTCAAGACCTCATAATATGTATGAATCTATCGACAAAAACATCATATTCTGTATTTTCAGAGCGCTATCTGCAGTTATATGAAGTTTGAAATAAGTCAATATTACCACATTCTGAGCAGTTTCAAAATATCGCAAATCACATATATCTATCCTATACAACATTAATACGCATGAATCCGTCCTCAAATGCACAAGATTCTGCGTTTCCAGCGAGTTATCAGCGTTTTTTCTGAGTCTCGTTGAGAGATTTTTGACTCTGTAAATCTGCTTAGAAGCAAGATTTTGCTTCAGAAGTTCGTTATATGGCAGAATCTAGCACCAAATTCATCATATTTCGTGTTTTTTAGAGTGCTATTTGCAGTTTTATAAACTTTGGAATAAGTCGAAATCACTCTTTTCCGCGCAGATTTTCACAATCAAAAAGTTCATATTCCTATTCGGGACCTCATAATATGTATGAATCTATCAACAAAGACATCATATTTCGTGTTTTCAGAGTGCTATCTGTAGTTATATGAAGTTTGAAATAAGTCAAAATTATCACATTCTGAGCAATTTCAAAGTATCGCAAATCACATGAATCTATCCAATACAACATAATACGCATGAATCCGTCCTCAAATGCACAAAATTTTGCGTTTCCAGCGAGTTATCAGCGTTTTTTCTGAGGCTCGTTGAGAAATTCTTGACTCTGTAAATCTGCTCAGAAGCAAGGTTTTGCTTCAAAAGTGCGTTATATGGCAGAATCTAGCACCAAATACATCATATTTCGTGTTTTTAGAGTGCTATTTGCAGTTTTACAAACTTTGGAATAAGTCGAAATCACGCTTTTCCGCGCAGACTTACACAATCAAAAAGTTCATATTCCTATTCAAGACCTCATAGAATGGATGAATCCATCGACAAAAACATCATATTCCGTGTTTTCAAGGCGCTATCTGCAGTTAAATGAAGTTTGGAATAAGTCAAAATAACCACATTCTGAGCAGTTTCAAAGTATCGCAAATCACATAAATCTATCCAATACAACATAATACGCATAAATCCGTCCTCAAATGCACAAAATTTTGCGTTTCCAGTGAGTTATAGGCGTTTTTTCTTAGTCTCGTTGAGAAATTTTTGACCCTGTTAATCTGCTCAGGAGCTAGATTCTGCTTCATGAGTGTGTTATATGGCAGAATCTAGCACCAAATACATCATATTCCGTGTTTTTAGAGTGCTATTTGCAGTTTTACAAACTTTGGAATAAGTCGAAATCACGCTTTTCCTAGCAGATTTACACAATCAGAAAGTTCATATTCCTATTCAGGACCTCATAATATGTATGAATCCAACGACAAAAACAACATATTCCGTGTTTTCAAAGCGCTATCTGCAGTTATATGAAGTTTGAAATAAGTCAAAATTACCACATTCTGAGCAGTTTCAAAGTATCGCAAATCACATGAATCTATCCAATACAACATGATACGCATGATTCCGTCCCCAAATGCACAAAATTTTGCGTTTCCAGCGAGTTATCAGCGTTTTTTCTGAGTCTTGTTGAGAAATTTTTGTTTCTGTTAATCTGCTCAAAAGCAAGATTTTGCTTCAAAAGTGCGTTATTTGGCGGATTCTAGCACCAAATACATCATATTCCGTGCTTTTAGAGTGCTATTCACAGTTCCACAAACTTTGGAATAAGTCGAAATCACGCTTTTTCGCGCAGATTTTCACAATCAAAAAGTCCATATTTCTATTCAAGACCTCATAATATGTATGAATCTAAAGACAAAAACATCATATTCTGCGTTTTCAGAGCGCTATCTGCAGTTATTTGAAGTTTCAAATAAGTCAAAATTACCACATTCTGAGCAGTTTCAAAGTATCGCAAATCACATAAATCTATCCAATACAACATAATACGCATGAATCCGTCCTCAAATGCACAAAATTCTGCGTTTCCAGCGAGTTATCAGCGTTTTTTATGAGTCTCGTTGAGAGATTTTTGACTCTGTAAATCTGCTCAGAGGCAAGATTTTGCTTCAAAAGTACGTTAAATGGGAGAATCTAGCACCATATACATCATATTTCGTGTTTTTAGAGTGCTATTTGCAGTTTTACAAACTTTGGAATAAGTCGAAATCACGCTTTTCCGCGCTGACTTTTACAATCAAAAAGTTCATATTCCTATTCAGGACCTCATAGAATGGATGAATCCATCGACAAAAACATCATATTCCGTGTTTTCAGGGCGCTATCTCCAGTTAAATGGAGTTTGAAATGAGTCAAAATAACCACATTCTGAGCAGTTTCAAAGTATCGCAAATCACATAAATCTATCCAATACAACATAATACGCATAAATCCGTCCTCAAATGCACAAAATTTTGCGTTTCCAGTGAGTTATAGGCGTTTTTTCTTAGTCTCGTTGAGAAATTTTTGACTCTGTTAATCTGCTCAGGAGCAAGATTTTGCTTCAAGAGTGTGTTATATGGCAGAATCTAGCACCAAATACATCATATTCCGTGTTTTTAGAGTGCTATTTGCAGTTCTACAAACTTTGGAATAAGCCGAAATCACGCTTTTTCTAGCAGATTTACACAATCAAAAAGTTCATATTCCTATTCAGGACCTCATAATATGTATGAATCCAACGACAAAAACAACATATTTTGTGTTTTCAAAGCGCTATCTGCAGTTATATGAAGTTTGAAATAAGTCAAAATTACCACATTCTGAGCAGTTCCAAAGTATCGCAGATCACATAAATCTATCCAATACAACATTATATGCATGAATCCGTCTTCAAATGAACAAAATTTTGCGTTTCCAGCGAGTTATCAGCTTTTTTCTGAGTCTCGTTGAGAAATTTTTGACTCTGTAAATCTGCTCAGAAGCAACATTTTGATTCAAAAGTGCGTTATATGGCAGAATCTAGCGCCAAATACATCATATTTCGTGTTTTCAGAGTGCTATTTGCAGTTTTACAAACTTTGGAATAAGTCGGAATCACGCTTTTCCGCGCGGATTTTCACAATCAAAAAAGTTCATGTTCCTATTCTGGACCTCATAATATGTATGAATCTATCGACAAAAACATCATATTCCGTGTTTTCAGAGCGCTATCTGCGGTTATATGAAGTTTGAAATAAGTCTAAATTTCCACATTCTGAGCAGTTTCAAAGTATCGCAAATCACATAAATCTATCCAATACAACATAATACGCATGAATCCGTCCTCAAATGCACAAAATTTTGCGTCTCCAGCGAGTTATCGGCGTTTTTTTCGAGTCTCGTTGAGGAATTTTTGACTCTGTAAATCTGCTCAGAAGCAAGATTTTGTTTCAAAAGTGCGTTATATGGCAGAACCTAGCACCATATAAATCATATATCGTGTTTTTAGAGTGCTATTTGCAGTTTCACAAACTTTGGAATATGTCGTAATCACGCTTTTCCGCGCAGATTGTCACAATCAGAAAGTTCATATTCCTATTCAGGACCTCATAATATGTATGAATCTATCGACAAAAACATCATATTTTGTGTTTTCAGAGCGCTATCTGCAGTTATATGAAGTTTGAAATATGTCAAAATTACCACATTCTGAGCAGTTTCAAAGTATCGCAAATCACATAAATCTATCCAATGGCAGAATCTTGCACCATATACATCATATTTCGTGTTTTTAGAGTGCTATTTGCAGTTTTACAAACTTTGGAATAAGTCGAAATCACGCTTTTCCGCGCAGACTTTTACAATCAAAAAGTTCATATTCCTATTCAGGACCCAATAGAATGGATGAATCCATCGACAAAAACATCATATTCCCTGTTTTCAGGGCGCTATCTGCAGTTAAATGAAGTTTGAAATGAGTCAAAATAACCACATTCTGAGCAGTTCCAAAGTATCGCAAATCACATAAATCTATCCAATACAACATAATACGCATGAATCCGTCCTCAAATGCACAAAATTTTGCGTTTCCATCGAGTTATCAGAGATTTTCTTGAGTCTCGTTGAGAAATTTTTGACTCTGTAAATATGCCCAGAAGCAAGATTTTGCTTCAAAAGTGCGTTATATGGCAGAATCTAGAACCAAATACATCATATTTCGTGTTTTTAGAGTGCAATTTGCAGTTTTACAAACTTTGAAATAAGTCGAAATCACGCTTTTCCGCGCAAATTTTTACAATCGAAAAGTTCATATTTCTATTCAGGACCTCATGATCTATCTATCGACAAAAACATCATATTTCGTGTTTTCAGAGCGCTATCTGCAGTTATATTAAGTTTGAAATAAGTCAAAATTACCACATTCTGAGCAGTTTCAAAGTATCGCAAATCACATAAATCTATCCAATACAACATAATACGCATGAATCCGTCCTCAAATGCACAAAATTTTGCGTTTCAAGCGAGTTATCAGCGTTTTTTCTGAGTCTCGTTGAGAAATTTTTGACTCTGTAAATCTGCTCAGAAAAAAGATTTTGCTTCAAAAATGCGTTATATGGCAGAATCTAGCACCAATTACATCATATTTCGTGTTTTTAGAGTGCTATTTGCAGCTTTACAAACTTTGGAATAAGTCGAAATCACGCTCTTCCGCGCAAATTTTCACAATCAAAAAGTCCATATTCCTATTCAGGCTCTCATAATATGTATGTATCTATCGACAAAAACATCATATTTTGTGTTTTCAGAGCGCTATCTGCAGTTACATGAAGTTTGAAATATGTCAAATTACCACATTCTGAGCAGTTTTGAAGTATCGCAAATCACATAAATCTATCCAATACAACATAATACGCATGAATCCGTCCTCAAATGCATAAGAGTTTGCGTTTCCAGCGAGTTATCAGCGTTTTCTCTGAGTCTCGTTGAGGAATTTCTGACTCTGTTAGTCTGCTCAGAAGGAAGATTTTGCTTCAAAAGTGCGTTATATGGCAGAATCTAGCACCAAATACATCATATTTTGTGTTTTCAGAGTGCTATTCGCAGTCTTACAAACTTTGGAATAAGTCAAAATCACGCTTTTCCGTGCAGATTTTCACAATCAAAAAGTTCATATTTCTATCCTGGACCTCATAATATGTATGAATCTATCGACAAGAACATCATATTCCGTGTTTTCAAAGCGCTATCAGCAGATTTATGAAGTTTGAAATAAGTCAAAATTACCACATTCTGAGAAGTTCCAAAGTATCGCAAATCACATAAATCTATCCGATACAACATAATACGCATGAATTCATCCTCAAATGAACAAAGTTCTGCGTTTTTAGCGAGTTATCAGCATCTTTTCTAAGTCTCGTTGAGAAATTTTTGACTCTGTAAATCTGCTCATAAGCAAGATTTTGCTTCAAAAGTGCGTTATATGGCAGAATATAGCAACAAATACATCATACTTTGTGTTTTTAGAGTGCTATTTGCAATTTTACAAACTCTGGAATGAGTCGATATCACGCTTTTCCGCGCAGATTTTCACAATCAAAAAGTCCATATTCCTATTCAGGACCTCATAATATGTATGGATCTATCGACAGGAACATCATATCTCGTGTTTTCAGAGCGCTATCTGCAGTTATATGAAGTTTGAAATAAGTCAAAATTACTACATTCCGAGCAGTTTTAAAGTATCGCAAATCACATAAATCTATCCAATACAACATTATACGCATGAATAAGTCCTCAAATGCACCAAATTTTGCGTTTCCAGCGAGTTATCAGCGTTTTTTCTGAGTCTCGTTGAGAAATTTTTGACTCTGTATATCTGCTCAGAAGCAAGATTTTGCTTCAAAAATGCGTTATATGGCACAATCTAGCACCAAATACATCATATTTTGTGTTTTTAGAGTGCTATTTGCAGCTTTACAAACTTTGGAATAAGTCGAAATCACGCTTTTTTGCGCAAATTTTTTCATTCAAAAAGATCATATTCCTATTCAGGACCTTATAATATGTATGTATCTATCGACAAAAACATCATATTCCGTGTTTTCAGAGCGCTATCTGCAGTTATATGAAGTTTGAAATAAGTCAAAATTACCACATTCTGAGCAGTTTCAAAGTATTGCAAATCAAATGAATCTATCCAATACAACATAATACGGATGAATCCGTCCCCAAATGCACAAAATTTTGCGTTTCCAGCGAGTTATCAGCGTTTTTTCTAACTCTCGTTGAGAAATTTTTGACCCTGTTAATCAGCTCAGAAGCAAGATTTTGCTTCAAAAGTGCGTTATATGGCAGAATCTAGCACCAATACATAATATTTCGTGTTTTTAGAGTGCTATTTGCAGTTTCACAAACTTTGGAATAAGTCGGAATCACGCTCTTCCGCGCAGATTTTCACAATCAAAAAGTTCATATTCCTATCCAGGACCTCATAATATGTATAAATCTATCGACAAAAGCATCATATTTCGTGTTTTCAGAGCGCTATCTGCAGTTATATGAAGTTTGAAATAAGTCAAAATTACCACATTCTGAGCAGTTCCAAAGTATCGCAAATCACATAAATCTATCCAATACAATATAATATGCTTGAATCCGTCCACAAATGCACAAAATTTTGCGTTTCCATCGAGTTATCAGAGATTTTTTTGAGTCTCGTTGAGAAATTTTTGACTCTGTAAATATGCCCAGAAGCAAGATTTTGCTACAAAAGTGCGTTATATGGCAGAATCTAGAACCAAATACATCATATTTCGTGTTTTTAGAGTGCAATTTGCAGTTTTACAAACTTTGAAATAAGTCGAAATCACGCTTTTCCGCGCAAATTTTTACAATCGAAAAGTTCATATTTCTATTCAGGACCTCATGATATGTATGAATCTATCGACAAAAACATCATATTTCGTGTTTTCAGAGCGCTATCTGCAGTTATATTAAGTTTGAAATAAGTCAAAATTACCACATTCTGAGCAGTTTTAAAGTATCGCAAATCACATAAATCTATCCAATACAGCATAATACGCATGGATCCGTCCTCAAATGCACACAATTTTGCGTTTCAAGCGAGTTATCAGCGTTTTTTCTGAGTCTCGTTGAGAAATTTTTGACTCTGTAAATCTGCTCAGAAGCAAGATTTTGCTTCAAAAATGCGTTATATGGCAGAATCTAGCACCAAATACATCATATTTTGTGTTTTTAGAGTGCTATTTGTAGCTTAACAAACGTTGGAATAGGTCGAAATCACGCTTTTCCGCGCAAATTTTCACAATCAAAAAGTTCATATTCCTTTTAAGGACCTCATAATATGTATGAATCTATCGACAGAAACATCATATTTCGTGTTTCCAGAGCGCTATCTGCAGTTATATGAAGTTTGAAATAAGTCAAAATAACCACATTCTGAGCAGTTTCAAAGTATCGCAAATCACATAAATCTATCCAATACAACATAGTACGCCTAGATCCGTCCTCAAATGCACAAAATTTTGCGTTTGTAGCGAGCTATCAGCGTTTTTTCTGGGTCTCGTTGAGACATTTTTGACTCTGTAAGCCTGCTTCGAAGTGCGTTATATGGCAGAATCTAGCACCAATTACATCATATTTCGTGTTTTTAGAGTGCTATTTGCAGCTTTACAAACTTTGGAATAAGTCGAAATCACGCTCTTCCGCGCAAATTTTCACAATCAAAAAGTCCATATTCCTATTCAGGCTCTCATAATATGTATGTATCTATCGACAAAAACATCATATTCTGTGTTTTCAGAGCGCTATCTGCAGTTACATGAAGTTTGAAATATGTCAAATTACCACATTCTGAGCAGTTTTGAAGTATCGCAAATCACATAAATCTATCCAATACAACATAATACGCATGAATCCGTCCTCGAATGCATAAGAGTTTGCGTTTCCAGCGAGTTATCAGCGTTTTCTCTGAGTCTCGTTGAGAAATTTCTGACTCTGTTAATCTGCTCAGAAGGAAGATTTTGCTTCAAAAGTGCGTTATATGGCAGAATCTAGCACCAAATACATCATATTTTGTGTTTTCAGAGTGCTATTTGCAGTCTTACAAACTTTGGAATAAGTCAAAATCACGCTTTTCCGTGCAGATTTTCACAATCAAAAAGTTCATATTTCCATTCAGGACCTCATAATATGTATAGTCCGTGAGACAGCGCACAATTTTTTTGTTGATTACCGCTCACTTGAAACTTTGTGGGTGGCTTCATTGTGATGAGTCCGACAACTTTTTCATTTGGTAAAATTCTAGATCTGGGGGCGTTTACCCGCGAGAGCTAATTAATTGAAAGAATATTACCGTAATACTGATCTTTACACTAATCGAAAGATTTTTTGGTAATAAAATGAAGGAAAAATATTGTCCGACATGAATATTGAGGCTACCGGTGAGTCCGACTTGTCATAAGTACCAACATACTTACCATTAGTACCAACATATTTATGACAAGTGCGGCTTGTCGGATTCACCGGTAGCCTCAATATTCATGTCGGACAATATTTTTCCTTCATTTTATTATCAAAAAATCTTTCGATTAGTGTAAAGATCAGTATTACGGTAATATTCTTTCAATTAATTAGCCCTCGCAGGTAAACGCCCCCAAATCTAGAATTTTGCTAAATGAAAAAGTTGTCGGACTCATCACAATGAAGCCACTCACAAAGTTTCAAATGAGCGGTAATCAACAAAAAATTCAGGCGCTGTCTCACGGACTAGTATGAATCTATCGACAAAAACATCATATTCCGTGTTTTCAGAGCGCTATCAGCAGATTTATGAAGTTTGAAATAAGTCAAAATTACCACATTCTGAGGAGTTCCAAAGTATCGCAAATCACATAAATCTATCCAATACAACATAATACGCATGAATTCATCCTCAAATGAACAAAGTTCTGCGTTTTTAGCGAGTTATCAGCATCTTTTCTAAGTCTCGTTGAGAAATTTTTGACTCTGTAAATCTGCTCATAAGCAAGATTTTGCTTCAAAAGTGCGTTATATGGCAGAATCTAGCAACAAATACATCATATTTTGTGTTTTTAGAGTGCTATTTGCAATTTTACAAACTCTGGAATGAGTCGAAATCACGCTTTTCCGCGCAGATTTTCACAATCAAAAAGTTCATATTCCTATTAAGGACCTCATAATATGTATGGATCTATCGACAGGAACATCATATCTCGTGTTTTCAGAGCGCTATCTGCAGTTATATGAAGTTTGAAATAAGTCAAAATTACTACATTCCGAGCAGTTTTAAAGTATCGCAAATCACATAAGTCTATCCAATACAACATTATACGCATAAATAAGTCCTCGAATGCACCAAATTTTGCGTTTCCAGCGAGTTATCAGCGTTTTTTCTGAGTCTCGTTGAGAAATTTTTGACTCTGTATATCTGCTCAGAAGCAAGATTTTCCTTCAAAAATGCGTTATATGGCAGAATCTAGCACCAAATACATCATATTTTGTGTTTTTAGAGTGCTATTTGCAGCTTTACAAACTTTGGAATAAGTCGAAATCACGCTTTTCTGCGCAAATTTTTTTAATCAAAAAGTTCATATTCCTATTCAGGACCTTATAATATGTATGTATCTATCGACAAAAACATCATATTCCGTGTTTTCAGAGCGCTATCTGCAGTTATATGAAGTTTGAAATAAGTCAAAATTACCACATTCTGAGCAGTTTCAAAGGATCGCAAATCACATAAATCTATCCAATACAACATAATACGCATGAATCAGCCCTCGAATGCACAAAAGTTTGCGTTTGTAGCGAGTTATCAGCGTTTTCTCTGGGTCTCGTTGAGAAATTTTTGACTCTGTAAATCTGCTCAGAAGGAAGATTTTGCTTCAAAACTGCGTTATATGGCAGAATCTAGCACCAAATACATCATATTTTGTGTTTTCAGAGTGCTATTTGCAGTCTTACAAACACTAGAATAAGTCAAAATCACGCTTTTCTGCGCAGATTTTTACAATCAAAAAGTTCATATTTCTATTCAGGACCTCATAATATGTATGAATCTATCGACAAAAACATCATATTCCGTGTTTTTAAAGCGCTATCAGCAGATTTATGAAGTTTGAAATTAAACAGAATTACCACATTCTGAGCAGTTTCAAAGTATCGCAAATCACATAAATCTATCCAATACAACATAATACGCATGAATCCGTCCTCAAATACACAGAAATTTTGCGTTTCCAGCGAGTTATCAGCGTTTTTTCTGAGTCTCGTTGAGAAATTTTTGACTCTGTAAATCTGCTCAGAAGCAAGATTTTGCTTCAAAAGTGCGTTATATGGCAAAATCTGGCACCAAATACATCATATTTTGTGTTTTTAGAGTGCTATTTGCAGTTTTACAAACTTTGGAATAAGTCAAAATCACGCTGTTCCGCGCAGATTTTCACAATCAAGAAGTTCACATTTCTATTCAGGACCTCATAATATGTATGAATATATCGACTGAAACATCATATTTCGTGTTTTCAGAGCGCTATCTGCAGTTATATGAAGTTTGAAATATGTCGAAATTACCACATTCTGAGCAGTTTCAAAGTATCGCAAATCACATAAATCTATCCAATACAACATGATACGCATGAATCCGTCCTCAAATGCACAAAATTTAGCAGTGCCAGCGAGTTATCAGCGCTTTTTCTAAGTCTCGTTGAGAAATTTTTGACTCTGTAAATCTGCTCAGAAGCAGGATTTTGCTTCAAAAATGCGTCATATGGCAAAATCTAGCACCAAATACATCATATTCTGTGTTTTTAGAGTGCCATTTGCAGTTTTACTAACTTTGGAATAAGTCGAAATCACGCTTTTCTGCGCATATTTTCACAATCAAAAATTGCACATTTCTATTCAGGACCTCATAATATGTATGAATCTATCGACTAAAACATCATATTTCGTGTTTTCAGAGCACTATCTGCAGTTATATGAAGTTTGAAATATGTCAAAACTACCACATTCTGAGCAGTTTAAGAGTATTGCAAATCACATAAATCTATCCAATACAACATGATACGCATGAATCCGTCCTCAAATGCACAAAATTTTGCGTTTCCAGCGAGTTATCAGCGTATTCTCTGAGTCTCGTTGAGAATTTTTTGACCCTGTAAATATGTTCAGAAGTAATATTTTGCTTCAAAAGTGCGTTATATGGCAGAATCTAGCTCCAAATACATCATATTTTGTGTTTTTAGAGTGCTATTTGCAGTTTTACAAACTTTGGAATAAGTCGAAATCACGCTTTTCCGCGCAGATTTTCATAATCAAAAAGTTCATATTTCTATTCAGGACCTCATAATATGTATGAATCTATCGACAAAAACATCATATTCCGTGTTTTTAAAGCGCTATCAGCAGATTTATGAAGTTTGAAATTAAACAGAATTACCACATTCTGAGCAGTTTCAAAGTATCGCAAATCACATAAATCTATCCAATACAACATAATACGCATGAATCTATCCTCAAATACACAGAAATTTTGCGTTTCCAGCGAGTTATCAGCGTTTTTTCTGAGTCTCGTTGAGAAATTTTTGACTCTGTAAATCTGCTCAGAAGCAAGATTTTGCTTCAAAAGTGCGTTATATGGCAAAATCTGGCACCAAATACATCATATTTTGTGTTTTTAGAGTGCTATTTGCAGTTTTACAAACTTTGGAATAAGTCAAAATCACGCTGTTCCGCGCAGATTTTCACAATCAAGAAGTTCACATTTCTATTCAGGACCTCATAATATGTATGAATATATCGACTGAAACATCATATTTCGTGTTTTCAGAGCGCTATCTGCAGTTATATGAAGTTTGAAATATGTCGAAATTACCACATTCTGAGCAGTTTCAAAGTATCGCAAATCACATAAATCTATCCAATACAACATGATACGCATGAATCCGTCCTCAAATGCACAAAATTTAGCAGTGCCAGCGAGTTATCAGCGCTTTTTCTAAGTCTCGTTGAGAAATTTTTGACTCTGTAAATCTGCTCAGAAGCAGGATTTTGCTTCAAAAATGCGTCATATGGCAAAATCTAGCACCAAATACATCATATTCTGTGTTTTTAGAGTGCCATTTGCAGTTTTACTAACTTTGGAATAAGTCGAAATCACGCTTTTCTGCGCGTATTTTCACAATCAAAAATTGCACATTTCTATTCAGGACCTCATAATATGTATGAATCTATCGACTAAAACATCATATTTCGTGTTTTCAGAGCACTATCTGCAGTTATATGAAGTTTGAAATATGTCAAAACTACCACATTCTGAGCAGTTTAAGAGTATTGCAAATCACATAAATCTATCCAATACAACATGATACGCATGAATCCGTCCTCAAATGCACAAAATTTTGCGTTTCCAGCGAGTTATCAGCGTATTCTCTGAGTCTCGTTGAGAATTTTTTGACCCTGTAAATATGTTCAGAAGTAAGATTTTGCTTCAAAAGTGCGTTATATGGCAGAATCTAGCTCCAAATACATCATATTTTGTGTTTTTAGAGTGCTATTTGCAGTTTTACAAACTTTGGAATAAGTCGAAATCACGCTTTTCCGCGCAGATTTTCATAATCAAAAAGTTCATATTTCTATTCAGGACCTCATAATATGTTTGAATCTATAGACAAAAACATCATATTTTGTGTTTTCAGAGCACTATCTGCAGATATATGAAGTTTGAAATAAGTCAAAATTACCACATTCTGAGCAGTTTCAAAGTATAGCAAATCAAATGAATCTATCCAATACAACATAAAACGCATGAATCCGTCCTCAAATGCACAAAAATTTTGCGTTTCCAGCGAGTTATCAGCGTTTTTTCTGAGTCTTGTTGAGAGATTTTCGACTCTGTAAATCTGCTCAGAAGCAAGATTTTGCTTCAAAAGTGCGTTATATGGCAGAATCAAGCACCAAATACATCATATTTCGTGTTTTTAGAGTGCTACTTGCAGTTTTACAAACTCTGAAATAAGTCAAAATCACGCTTTTCCGCGCCGATTTTCACAATCAAAAAGTTCACATTCCTATTCAGGACCTCATAATATGTATGAATCTATCGACTGAAACATCATATTTCGTGTTTTCAGAGCGCTATCTGCAGTTATATGAAGTTTGAAATATATCAAAATTACCACATTCTGAGCAGATTCAAAGTATCGCAAATCACATAAATCTATCCAATACAACATGATAAGCATGAATCCGTCCTCAAATGCACAAAATTTAGCGTTGCCAGCGAGTTATCAGCGTTTTTTCTGAGTCTCGTTGAGAAATTTTTGACTCTGTAAATCTGCTCAGAAGGAGGATTTTGCTTCAAAAATGCGTTATATGGCAGAATCTAGCACCAAATACATCATTTTTTGTGTTTTTAGAGTGCCATTTGCAGTTTCACAAACTTTGGGATAAGTCGAAATCACGCTTTCCGCGCAGATTTTCACAATCAAAAAGTTCATATTCCTATTCAAGACCTCATAATATGTATGAATCTATCGACATAAACATCATATTTCGTGTTCTCAGAGCGCTATCTGCAGTTATATGAAGTTTAAAATAAGTCAAAATTACCACATTCTGAGCAGTTTCAAAGTATCGCAAATCACATAAATCTATCCAATACAACATAGTACGCATGAATCCGTCCTCAAATGCACAAAATTTTGCGTTCCCAGCGAGTTATCAGCGTTTTTTCTGAGTCTTGTTGGGAAATTTTTGACTCTGTAAATCTGCTCAGAAGGAAGATTTGGCTTCAAAAGTGCGTTATATGGCAGAATCTAGCACCAAATACATCATATTTTGTGTTTTTAGAGTGCTATTTGCAGTTTTACAAACTTTGGAATAAGTAAAAATCACGCTGTTCCGCGCAGATTTTCACAATCAAGAAGTTCACATTTCTATTCAGGACCTCATAATATGTATGAATCTATCGACTGAAACATCATATTTCGTGTTTTCAGAGCGCTATCTGCAGTTATATGAAGTTTGAAATATGTCGAAATTACCACATTCTGAGCAGTTTCAAAGTATCGCAAATCACATAAATCTATCCAATACAACATGATACGCATGAATCCGTCCTCAAATGCACAAAATTTAGCGTTGCCAGCGAGTTATCAGCGCTTCTTCTGTGTCTCGTTGAGAAATTTTTGACTCTGTAAATCTGCTCAGAAGCAGGATTTTGCTCCAAAAATGCGTCATATGGCAAAATCTAGCACCAAATACATCATATTCTGTGTTTTTGGAGTGCCATTTGCAGTTTTACAAACTTTGGGATAAGTCGAAATCACGCTTTCCGCGCAGATTTTCACAATCAAAAAGTTCATATTCCTATTCAAGACCTCATCATATGTATGAATCTATCGACATAAACATCATATTTCGTGTTCTCAGAGCGCTATTTGCAGTTATATGAAGTTTAAAATAAGTCAAAATTACTACATTCTGAGCAGTTTCAAAGTATCGCAAATCATATAAATCTATCCAATACAACATAATACGCATGAATCCGTCCTCAAATGCACAAAATTTAGCGTTGCCAGCGAGTTATCAGCGTTTTTTCTGTGTCTCGTTGAGAAATTTTTGACTCTGTAAATCTGCTCAGAAGCAGGATTTTGCTTCAAGAATGCGTTATATGGCAGAATCTAGCACCAAATACATCATATTTTGTGTTTTTAGAGTGCTATTTGCAATTTTACAAACTTTGGAATAAGTCAAAACCACGCTTTTCCGCGCAGATATTCACAATCAAAAAGTTCATATTTCTATTCAGGACTTCATAATATGTATAAATTCATCGACAAAAACATAATTTTTAGTGTTTTCAGAGCGCTATCTGCAGTTATATGAAGTTTAAAATAAGTCAAAATTACCACATTCTGAGCAGTTTCAAAGTATCGCAAATCACATGAATCTATCCAATACAACATAATACGCATGAATCCGTCCTCAAATGCACAAAATTTTGCGTTTCCAGAGAGTTATCAGCGTTTTTTCTGAGTCTCGTTGAGAAATTTTTGACTCTGTAAATCTGCTCAGAAGCAAGATTTTGCTTCAAAAGTGCGTTATATGGCAGAATCTAGCACCGAATACATCATATTTTGTGTTTTCAGAGTGCTATTTGCAGTTTTACAAACTTTGGAATAAGTCGAAATCACGCTTTTCCGCGCAGATTTTCACAATCAAAAAGTTCACATTTCTATTCAGGACCTCATAATATGTATGAATCTATCGACTAAAACATCATATTTCGTGTTTTCAGAGCACTATCTGCAGTTATATGAAGTTTGAAATATGTCAAAATTACCACATTCTGAGCAGTTTCAAAGTATCGCAAATCAAATGAATCTATCCAATACAACATAATACGCATGAAGCCGTCCTCAAATGCACAAAATTTTGCGTTTCCAGCGAATTATCAGCGTTATTTCTGAGTCTTGTTGAGAAATTATTCACCCTGTGAATCTGCTCAGAAGCAAGATTTTGCTTGAAAAGTGCGTTATATGGCAGAGTCTAGCACCAAATACATCATATTTTGTGTTTTTAGAGTGCTATTGTCAGTTTTACAAACTAGAATAAATCGGACTCACGCTTTTCCGCGCAGATTTCACAATCAAAAAGTTCATATTCCTATTCAGGACCTTATAATATGTATGAATCTTCCGACAAAAACATTAAATTTCGTGTTTTCAGAGCGCAAGATTTTGCTTCAAAAGTGCGTTATATGGCAGAAACAAGCACCAAATACATCATATTTCGTGTTTTTAGAGTGCTATTTGCAGTTTTACAAACTCTGGAATAAGTCAAAATCACGCTTTTCCGCGCCGATTTTCACAATCAAAAAGTTCACATTCCTATTCAGGACCTCATAATATGTATGAATCTATCGACTGAAACATCATATTACGTGTTTTTAGAGCGCTATCTGCAGTTATATGAAGTTTGAAATATGTCAAAATTACCTCATTCTGAGCAGATTCAAAGTATCGCAAATCACATAAATCTATCCAATACAACATGATACGCATGAATCCGTCCTCAAATGCACAAAATTTAGCGTTGCCAGCGAGTTATCAGCGTTTCTTCTGAGTCTCGTTGAAAAATTTTTGACTCTGTAAATCTGCTCAGAAGGAGGATTTTGCTTCAAAAATGCGTTATATGGCAGAATCTAGCACCAAATACATCATATTTTGTGTTTTTAGAGTGCTATTTGCAGTTTTACAAACTTTGGAATAAGTCGAAATCACGCTTTTCCGCGCAGATTTTCACAATCAAAAAGTTCATATTCCTATTCAGGACTTTATAATATGTATGAATCTATCGACAAAAACATCATATCCAGTGTTTTCAGAGCGCTATCTGCAGTTATATGAAGTTTAAAATAAGTCAAAATTACAACATTCTGAGCAGTTTCAAAGTATCGCAAATCACATAAATCTATCCAATACAACATAGTACGCATGAATCCGTCCTCAAATGCACAAAATTTTGCGTTTCCAGCGAGTTATCAGCGTTTTTTCTGAGTCTTGTTGGGAAATTTTTGACTCTGTAAATCTGCTCAGAAGCAAGATTTTGCTTTAAAAGTGTGTTATATGGCAGAATCTAGCACCAAATAACTCATATTTCGTGTTTTTAGAGTCCTATTTGCAGTTCTACTAACTCTGGAATAAGTCGAAATCACGCTTTTCCGCGCAGATTTTCACATTGAAAAAGTTCATATTCCTATTCAGGACCTCATAATATGTATGAATCTATCGACAAAACATCATACTTCGTGTTTTCAGAGCGCTATCTGCAGTTATATGAAGTTTGAGATATGTCAAAATTACCACATTCTGAGCAGTTTCATAGTATCGCAAATCACATAAATCTATCCAATACAACATAATACGCATGGATCCGTCCTTAAATGCACAAAATTTTGCGTTTCCAGCGAGTTATCAGCGTTTTTTCTAAGTCTTGTTGAGAAATTTTTGACTCTGTAAATCTGCTTAGAAGCAAGATTTTGCTTTAAAAGTGCGTTATATGGCAAAATCTAACACCAAATACATCATATTTCGTGTTTTTAGAGTGCTATTTGCAGCTTAACAAACTTTGGAATGAGTCGAATTCACGCTTTTCTGCGCAGATTTTCACAATCAAAATGTTCATATTTCTATTCAGGACCTCATAACATGTATGAATCCATCGACAAAAACATCATATTTCGTGTTTTCGGGGCGCTATCTGCAGTTATTTGAAGTTTGAAATATGTCAAAGTTACCACATTCTGAGCAGTTTCAAAGTATAGCAAATCACATAAATCTATCCAATACAACATGATACGCATGAATCCGTCCTCAAATGCACAAAATTTTGCGTTCCCAGCGAGTTATCAGCGTTTTCTCTGTGTCTCGTTGAGAAAATTTTGACTCTGTAAATCTTCTCAGAACTAAGATTTGGCTTCAAAAGTACATTATATGGCAGAATCTAGCACCAAATACATCATATTTCGTGTTTTTAGAGTGCTATTTGCAGTTTTACAAACTTTGGAATAAGTCGGAATCACGCTTTTCCGCGCAGATTTTCACAATTATAAAGTTCATATTCCTATTCAGGACCTCATAATATGTATGAATCTATCAACAAAAACATCATATTTCGTGTTTTCAGAGCGCTATCTGCAGTTATATGAAGTTTAGAATATGTCAAAATTACCACACTCTGAGCAGTTTCAAACTATCGCAAATCACATAAATCTATCCAATACAACATAATACGCATGAATCCGTCCTTAAATGCACAAAATTTTGCGTTTCCAGCGAGTTATCAGCGTTTTTCTGAGTCTCGTTGAGAAATTTTTGACTCTGTAAATTTGCTCAGAAGCAAGATTTTGCTTTAAAAGTGCGCTAGATGGCAGAATCTAGCACCAAATACATAATATTTCGTGTTTTTAGAGTGCTATTTGCAGTTCTACAAACTTTAGACTAGGTCGAGATCACGCTTTTCCGCGCAGATTTTCACAATCAAAAAGTTCATATTCCTATTCAGGACCTCATAATATGTATGAATCTATCGACAAAAACATCATATTTTGTGTTTTCAGAGCGCTATCTGCAGTTATTTGAAGTTTGAAATATGTCAAAGTCACCACATTCTGAGCAGTTTCAAAGTATCGCAAATCACATAAATCTATCCAATACAACATAATACGCATGAATCTGTCCTCAAATGCACAAAATTTTGCGTTCCCAGCGAGTTATCAGCGTTTTTTCTGTGTCTCGTTGAGTAATTTTTGACTCTGTAAATCTGCTCAGAAGCAAGATTTTGCTTTAAAACTACGTTATATGGCAGAATCTAGCACCAAATACATCATAATTCGTGTTCTTAGAGTGCTTTTTGCAGTTTTACAAACTTTGGAATAAGTCGAAATCACGCTCTTCCGCGCAGATTTTCACAATCAAAAAGTTCATATTTCTATTCAGGACCTCAAAATATGTATAAATCTATCGACATAACATCAAATTTCGTGTTTTCAGAGCGCTATCTGCAGTTATATGAAGCTTGAAATAAGTAAAAATTACCACATTCTGAGCAGTTTCAAAGTAACGCAAATCACATAAATCTATCCAATACAACATAATACGCATAAATCCGTCCTCGAATGCACAAAATTTTGCGTTTCCAGCGAGTTATCAGCGTTTTTTCTGAGTCTCGTTGAGAAATTTTTGACTCTCTGTAAATCTGCTCAGAAGCAAGATTTTGCTTCAAAAAAGCGTTATATGGCAGAATCTAGCACCAAATACATCATATTTCGTGTTTTTAGAGTGCAATTCGCAGTTTTACAAACTTTGGAATAAGTCGAATTCACGCTTTTCCGCGCAGATTTTCACAATCAAAAAGTTTATATTCCTGTAGGTACTAATGTCTGTTAAATCCTACATGAGATATTAATTGTTCCAGACAAACAGTCAATTAAATAAATGTTTTATTACAATATTTTCAAAATTCTCTGTACACAGTTATTTGACAACAAAATATTATATATTGTTTTTTTTCATCTACCTCTATTCTTTTTATATCAAATTCAAAACAAAAATACATTTCATGTTAGCCAAGGGTGGCTACATCATTTCCCCTCCACGTGGAATTTTCCGAATATTATTCAGAAAAATTATTGAGTTACGAATCTTGTTTATTTGATTGAATTATATATTGTGGAAAGTGAATGGATGTTCACATTTATTAACACTTAATGGTTACTTTTTTGTCATTTTGAGTTTCTACTGTTTCATCGTTAGTAATGAGTTCAAAATGAAAAATATCATAACATTTATCAGATGAAATAAGGTAAGCTGGTTTCAATCTATCTATAGAAATATTTATGTCTTTATTTTTAATTTTTATTTTGAAGAATTTATTTGCTCTTTCAACAATAAGAAATGGTCCATCATATGCGGGTTCTAAAGATTTTTTTACTCTATCATTTCTAACAAAGACATGGGTACAAGAGTTTAGATCATTATGTACAAATATTTTTTCTTTATTTCTGAATCTATTCTCTACAGGTCTCAGCATTTCCATATGCCTTTGCAGATTATTTAAAAACGTACAAGGATCTGTTTGAATCTCGGATTTGTCAAAAAATTCACCTGGTATTTTAATTGTTTTCCCATAAATCATTTGAGCAATTGAATGATTCGTATCTTCCCTAAGAGCTGTACGCATTCCTAATAAAACAGTTGGTAAGGTATCTATCCATTGTATATTATTATGTGCTTTGATAGCTGTTTTCAAGATGCGATGCATACGTTCTACTTTTCCATTAGCTTGAGGATGATATGCTGTTGTATGCTGAATTTTTGCGCCACAAATTGTTGCTAATGATTTAAATAATTCTGAACGAAACTGTTTTCCTTGATCAGATATTATTGTATGCGGAACTCCAAATCTGGATACCCAATAATTATAAAAAGCTCTTGCTACAATCAACGCTGTGCTGTTTGAAATAGGAATAACTTCCATCCAATTTGAAAATCTATCCACACATGTTAAACAATAAGTGTTACCATCAGATGGTGGTAGTGGACCTATTAAATCAATATGTACAGTATGAAATCTCTCATCTGGTTCAAGAAAGTTTGAAATTTTTTATTTTGTGTGTCTTGTAATTTTATTTTTTTGACAATTTAGACAAGTTTTAGTCCAATCACGAATATCTGTTCTAACATTGGTCCAAATGAATTTAGAAGTTATTTGTTTAGTTGTAGATTTGATACCTGGATGTGACAAATTATGAATTTTTAAAAATATTTTCTTTCGAAATGCTAGTGGTATGTATGGTCTGATATTATTGGTTGATATATCACACCATAACACTTGACCTGATGTCAACGGAAAAGATTTGAAGTGAAGAGATTGGTCTGATTTTTTCAGTTGTTCCAATTCTTCATCAGATTTTTGTGCTAAAGCAATTTCATCATAATTTATAAAATTAATTTCTTCAATTCGTGATAATGTATCAGCAACTATATTTTCTTTACCACTAATATATTCAATATCTGTTGTAAATTGAGAAATGTATTGTAAATGTCTGAGTTGTCTAGGTGAAGCTTTTTCATTCTTTTGTTTAAATGCATAAATTAATGGTTTATGATCTGTGAATATTTTGAAATCACGACCTTCCAAATGATGTCTGAATTGTTTAATTGATAAATATATGCTAAGTAACTCTCTGTCATAAACGCTGTATGTTTTCTGTGCGTCATTTAATTTTTTTGAAAAAAATGCTATCGGTTTCCATCCTTCTTTTTGAAACTGCTGTAATACTGAACCAACTGATTTATCAGATGCATCTGTGAATAAAGCTAAAGGGTAAACTGGATTTGGAAAAGTTAATAAAGTTACATTTGCCAAATCATTTTTACATTTATTAAACATTTCCGTAGCTTCTTCTGTCCAAATAATTTTAGTTTTGTCACGTTTCTTTGAACCTTTCAAATAATCATGCAAAACTGCTTGCGTTTCAGCGGCATTCTTTAAATAACAGCGATAAAAATTGACTAATCCTAGAAATGTTCGTAAATCGTGTACAGTTTCTGGTAATTTGTAATCTAATATAATTTTAACTTTTTCCGGAAGAGGTTTAACACCTTCTAGTGTGATAAGATATCCCAGAAATTCTACATTTTTTACGCCAAATATTGATTTAGAAATATTTATTCGTAAACCGAATTTGTTTAATCGTTCAAATACTAATTTAAGATGTTTTTCATGCTCATTCTCATCTACAGAAGCTACAATCACATCATCTAAATAAGCAAATAGGAAATCTAGACCTGAGAAGACAAGATTTATAAATCTTTGGAAAGAAGCTGGAGCATTTTTAAGTCCAAAACTCATTACATTAAACTCAAAGAGACCAAAAGGCGTAATAATAGCAGTTTTAGGCTTATCTTCTTCTGCTATTGAAACTTGGTAGTAGGCTTTGAATAGATCAATTTTAGAAAATATATTTTTCCCGGGTAGAATATGTAAAAAGTTATCTATTCTTGGAATGGGATACCTGTCAGGAACTGTTTTATCATTTAGTCTTCGATAGTCTCCGCATGGTCTAAGTGATCCATCTTTCTTGTTAACTATATGAAGAGGACTGGCCCATTCTGACTGCGATGGTCGTATGATTCCATTGTCCAGCATAAATTGAAATTCTTGTTTGGCAATCTTCAACTTTCTTGCATCAAGCTGCCTCGGCCTGCAGTATATTGGATCTCCATTCGTAACAATTTGATGCTTGATGTCATGCTTTAGGTATGTAGGAAGCAAATTGGGTTTAGTAAGTTCAGGATAATTAACTAGTAAATTTGCGAAATAATTAGACATTTTCAAAGTTGTTATTACATCGTTTTCGTTAATTTCTGAAATATTACCTTGAACACTTAATTTTGTTACTTTATCGATAAGGCACTTGTTATGAAGATCTATTAAAAGGTTGAAATGTTTCATAAAATCAGCACCCAATATGCCTTTGTCTAATTTAGCTACGATAAAAGGCCACTGAAATTGTCTATGTAGACCGATATCAACTGTCAACACTCTAATACCGCATGTTGGAATTTCAGTGTTGTTAGCAGCATAAAGTTTATAAGTACTGTCTAGTTTCTCATGCTTCCCTGCAGGAATAATTGAAACATCAGCTCCACTATCAACTAGTAGTCGTAGTCCCGTTTTCTTTTCTGTGATAAATAGGCGAGATGTACGGCATTTGCAAAATGCAGCAGAATTCGCCGCTAATTCGGCTGCTGGTTCAAGTTTCCCTGCACCCATTGACAAGGTGTTTGACATTTTTCAGCTTTTTTACCAAACCTGAAATGGTAGAAACAATATTTCCTTTTCGGGTTGAACTTCCTGCTTCGGCTGGAGTCTCGATTGTGACTACAGTCACGACTGCGACTAAGGGACCGGGGCCTGCCTCTCTGATGAACTTGAGTTGATATTTTCGCTATTCTTTTTTCTAGTTCTGCTATTTTTGCCAGTAACTGTTGATTAACATCACTGCAGCTGCCGTTCAATTTTGATGATTCAGCAGTGAAAATTTCTGTACGCGAATTAATATCCATTATTTTGTCTGCCATAATTCCCAATTTTTCAATAGATTCTTCGCCACTGACGACTAATACACTCTTGATTGAATCAGGTAATTTGTCAAGCCATATAGTTTTTCAAAGCACTGTTTGAAATATCAGCACCAGCCAACGATTGCATTTTACGTAATAAAATACTAGGCTTAGTATCACCAAGCTCTATTCCTGTTAACAGTGTTTTTTATCCGTTTATTTTCACTTTCTTTGAAAATTGTCATCAGCCGCTGTTTACTACTTGAATATTTGTTGGTACTTGCATCTGTTATTATATCCCATAGATTTTCTACAAATTTTGGCTCCAATTGTGAAATTAAGTAATTAAATTTGGTATCTTCGCTTCTAATCTTGTTGATAGCAAATTGTGCTTCCACTTGAAAAAAACCATATTTCGGGTTTCTCAGGCCAAAATGGTGAAATTTTGATATTAATTTTATTTGCTTGACCTGATTGTATCCCAGGTAAATCGGCTTCCGAATTTTCCATTTTTGATAGTCAGGGGTCACCGAATTGTAGGTACTAATGTCTGTTAAATCCTACATGAGATATTAATTGTTCCAGACAAACAGTCAATTAAATGAATGTTTTATTACAATATTTTCAAAATTCTCTGTACACAGTTATTTGACAACAAAATATTATATATTGTTTTTTTTCATCTACCTCTATTCTTTTTATATCAAATTCAAAACAAAAATACATTTCATGTTAGCCAAGGGTGGCTACATTCCTATTCAAGACCTCATAATATGTATAAATCTATCGACAAAAACATCATATTTTGTGTTTTCAGAGCGCTATCTGCAGTTATATGAAGTTTGAAATATGTCAAAACTACCACATTCTGAGCAGTTTCAAAGTATCGCAAATCACACAAATCTATCCAATACAACATAATACGCATGAAGCCGTCCTCAAATGCACAAAATTTTGCGTTTGCAGCGAGTTATCAGCGTTTTTTCTGAGTCTCGTTGAGAAATTTTTGACTTCTGTAAATCTGCTCAGAAGCAAGATTTTGCTTCAAAAGTGCGTTATATGGCAGAATCTAGCACCAAATACATCATATTTCGTATTCTTAGAGTGCAATTTGCAGTTTTACAAACTTTGGAATAAGTCGAATTCACGCTTTTCCGCGCAGATTTTCACAATCAAAAAGTTTATATTCCTATTCAGGACCTCATAATATGTATGAATCTATCGACAAAAACATCATATTCCGTGTTTTCAGAGCGCTATCTGCAGTTATATGAAGTTTGGAATATGTCAAAATTACCATATTCTGAGCAGTTTCAAACTATCGCAAATCACATAGATCTATCCAATACAACATCAAACGCATGAATCCGTCCTCTGATGCAAAAAATTCTGCGTTTCCAGCGAGTTATCAGCGTTTTTTTTTGAGTCTCGTTGAGAAATTTTTGACTCTGTTAATGTTCTCAGAAGGAAGATTTTGCTTCAAAAGTGCGTTATATGGCAGAATCTAGCATCAAATACATCATATTTCGTGTTTTTAGAGTGCTATTTGCAGTTTTACAAACTTTGGAATGAGTCGAAATCACGATTTTTCGCGCAGATTTTCACAATCAAAAAGTTCATATTCTTATTCAGGACCTCATAAATATGTATAAAATCTATCGACAAAAACATCATATTTTGTGTTTTCAAAGCGCTACCTGCAGTTATATGAAGTTTGAAATATGTCAAAATAACCACATTCTTAGCAGTTTCAAAGTATCGCAAATCAATTAAATTAAGCAAGATTTTGCTTCAAAAGTGCGTTATATGGCAGAATCTAACACCAAATACATCATATTTCGTGTTCTCAGAGTGCTATTTGCAGTTTTGCAAACTCTGGAATAAGTCGAAATCACGCTTTCTCCCGCGCAGATTTTCACAATCAAAAAGTTCATATTCCTATTCAGGACCTCATAATATGTATGAATCTATCGACAAAAACATCATATTTCGTGTTTTCAGAGCGCTATCTTCAGTTATATGAAGTTTGAAATATGTCAAAATTACCACATTCTGAGCAGTTTCAAAGTATCGCAAATCACATAAATCTATCCAATACAACATAATACCCATGAATCCGACCTCAAATGCACAGGATTTTGCGTTTCCAGCGAGATATCAGCGTTTTTTCTGAGGCTTGTTGAGAAATTTTTGACCCTGTAAATCTGCTCAGAAGCAAGATTTTGCTTCAAAAGTGCGTTATATGGCAGAATCTAACACCAAATACATCATATTTCGTGTTCTCAGAGTGCTATTTGCAGTTTTGCAAACTCTGGAATAAGTCGAAATCACGCTTTCCCGCGCAGATTTTCACAATCAAAAAGTTCATATTCCTATTCAGGACCTCATAATATGTATGAATCTATCGACAAAAACATCATATTTCGTGTTTTCAGAGCGCTATCTTCAGTTATATGAAGTTTGAAATATGTCAAAATTACCACATTCTGAGCAGTTCCAAAGTATCTTAAATCACATAAATCTATCCAATACAACATAATACGCATGAATCCGTCCTCAAATGCACAAAATTTTGCGTGTCCAGCGAGTTATCAGTGATTTTTCTGAGTCTCGTTGAGAAATTTTTGACTCTGTAAATCTGCTAAGGAGCAAGATTTAGTTTTAAAAGTGCGTTATATGGCAGAATCTGACACAAATACATCATATTTCGTGTTTTCAGAGTGCTATTTGCAGTTTTACAAACTTAAGAATAGGTCGAAATCACGCTTTTCCGCGCAGATTTATACAATCAAAAAGTTGATATTCCTATTCAGGACCTCATAATATGTATGAATCTATCGACAAAAACATTATATATCGTGTTTTCGAAGCGCTATCTGCAGTTATATGGAGTTTGAAATAAATCGAAATTACCACATTCTGAGCATTTTCAAAGTATCGCAAATCACGTAAATCTATCCAATACAACATAATACGCATGAATCCGTCTTCAAATGCACAATATTTTGCGTTCCCAGCGAGTGACCAGCGTCTTTTCTGAGTCTCGTTAAGATATTTTTGACTCTGTAAATCTGCTCAGAAGCAAGATTCTGCTTCAAAAGTGCGTTATATGGCAGAATCTAGCACCAAATACATCATATTTCGTGTTTTTAGAGTGCTTTTTGCAGTTTTACAAACTTTGGAATGAGTCGAAATCTCGCTTTTCCGCGCAAATTCTCACAATCAAAAAGTTCATATTCCTATTCAGGACCTCATAATATGTATGAATCTATCGACAAAAACATCATATTCCGTGTTTTCAGAGCGCTATCTGCAGTTATATGAAGTTTGAAATAAGTCAAAATTACCACATTCTGAGCAGTTTCAAAGTATCGCAGATTACATGAATCTATCCAATACAACATAATACGCATGAATCCGTCCTCAAATGCACAAAATTTTGCGCTTCCAGCGAGTTATCAGCGTTTTTTCTGAGTCTCGTTGAGAAATTTTTGACTCTGTAAATCTGCTCAGAAGCAAGATATTGCTTTAAAAGTGCGTTATATGGCAGAATCTACCATCAAATACATCATATTTCGTGTTTTTAGAGTGCTATTTGCAGTTTCACAAACTTTGGAATAAGTCGAAATCACGCTTCTCCGCGCAGATTTTCACAATCAAAAAGTTGATATTCCTATTCAGGACCTCATAATATGTATGAATCTATCGACAAAAACATCATATATTGTGTTTTCGGAGCGCTATCTGCAGTTATATGAAGTTTGGAATAAATCAAAATTACCAAATTCTGAGCAGTTTCAAAGTATCGCAAAATCACGTAAATCTATCCAATACAACCTAATACGCATGAATCCGTCTTCAAATGCACAATATTTTGCGTTTCCAGCAAGTCATCAGCGTTTTTTCTGAGTCTCGTTGAGAAAGTTTTGACTCTGTAAATCTGCTCAGAAGCAAGATTTTGCTTTAAAAGCAGAATCTAGCACCAAATACATCATTTTTCGTGTTTTTAGAGTGCTATTTGCCGTTTTACAAACCTTGGAATTATTCGGAATCACGCTTTCCCGCGCAGATTTTCACAATCAAAAAGTTCATATTTCTATTCAGGACCTCATGATATGTATGAATCTATCGACAAAAACATCATATTTAGTGTTTTCCGAGCGCGATCTGCAGTAATATGAATTTTGAAATAAGTCAAAAATACCACATTCTGAGCAGTTTCAAAGTATCGCAAATCACATGAATCTATCCAATACAACAGAATACGCATGAATCCGTCCTCAAATGCACAAGATTTTGCGTTTCCAGCAAGTAATCAGCGTTTTTTCTGAGTCTTGTTGAGAAATTTTTGACTCTGTAAATCTGCGCAAAAGCAAGATTCTCCTTCAAAAGTGCGTTATATGGCAGAATCTAGCACCAGATACATCATATTCCGTGTTTTTAGAGTGTTATTCGCAGTTTTACAAACTTTGGAATAAGTCGAAATCACGCTTTCCCGCGCAAATTTTCACAATCAAAAAAGTTCATATTCCTATTCAGGACCTCATAATATGTATGAATCTATCGATAAAAACATCATATTCCGTGTTTTCAGAGCGCTATCTGCAGTTATATGAAGTTTGAAATAAGTCAAAATTACCACATTATGAGCAATTTCAAAGTATCGCGAATCACATAAATCTATCCAATACAACATAATACGCATGATTCCGTTCTCAAATGCACGGAATTTCTGACTCTGTAAATCTGCTCAGAGGCAAGATTTTGCTCAGAAGCAAGATTTTGCTCAAAAGCAAGATTTAGCTTTAAAAATTCGTTATATGGCAGAATCTAGCACCAAATACATCATATTTCGTGTTTTTAGAGTGCTATTTGCAGTTTTACAAACTTTGTAATAAGTCGAAATCACGCTTTTCCGCCCAGATTTTCACAATCAAAAAGTTTATATTCCTATTCAGGACCTCATAATATGTATGAATCTATCGACAAAAACATCGTATCTCGTGTTTTCAGAGCGCTATCTGCAGTTAAATGAAGTTTGAAATAAGTCAAAATTACCACATTCTGAGCAGTTTCAAAGTATCGCAGATCACATAAATCTATCCAATACAACATAATACGCATGAATCCGTTCTCAAATGCACAAAATTTTGCGTTTCCAGCGAGTTATCAGCGTTTTTTCTTAGTCTCGTTGGGAAATTTTTTGATCCTGTTAATCTGCTCAGAAGCAAATTTTGCTTCAAAAATGCGTTATATGGCAGAATCTTGCACCAAGTACATCATATTTCGTGTTTTTAGAGTGCTTTTGGCAGTTTTACAAACTTTGGAATAAGTCGAAATCACGCTTTTCCGCGCAGATTTGCACGATCAAAAATTTCATATTCTTATCCAAGACCTCATAATATGTATGAATCTATCGACAAAAACATCGTATCTCGTGTTTTCAGAGCGCTATCTGCAGTTATATGATGTTTGAAATAAGTCAAAATTACCACATTCTGAGCAGTTTCAAAGTATCGCAAATCACATAAATCTATCCAATGCAACATAATACGCATGAATCCGTTCTCAAATGCACGGAATTTTGCGTTTCCAGCGAGTAATCAGCGTTTTTTCTGAGTCTCGTTGAGAAATTTTTGACTATGTAAATCTGCTCAGAAGCAAGATTTTGCTTCAAAAGTGCGTTATGTGGCAGAATCTAGCACCAAATACATCATATTTTGTGTTTTTAGAGTGCTATTTGCAGTACTACAAACTTTGGAATAAGTCGGAATCACGCTTTTCCGCGCAGATTTTCACAATCAAAAAGTTTATATTCCTATTCAGGACCTCATAATATGTATGAATCTATCGACAAAAACATCATATTTTGTGTTTTCAGAGCGCTATCTGCAGTTATATGGAGTTTGAAATAAGTCCAAAATTACCACATTCTGAGCAGTTTCAAAGAATCGCAAATCACATAAATCTATCCAATACAACATAATACGCTTGAATCCGTCGTCAGAAGCACAAAATTTTGCGTTTCCAGCAAGTCATCAGCGTTTTTTTCTGAGTCTCGTTGAGAAAGTTTTGACTCTGTAAATCTGCTCAGAAGCAAGATTTTGCTTTAAAAGCAGAATCTAGCACCAAATACATAATTTTTCGTGTTTTTAGAGTGCTATTTGCCGTTTTACAAACCTTGGAATTATTCGGAATCACGCTTTTCCGCGCAGATTTTCACAATCAAAAAGTTCATATTTCTATTCAGGACCTCATGATATGTATGAATCTATCGACAAAAACATTATATTTAGTGTTTTCCGAGCGCGATCTGCAGTAATATGAATTTTGAAATAAGTCAAAATTACCACATTCTGAGCAGTTTCAAAGTATCGCAAATCACATGAATCTATCCAATACAACAAAATACGCATGAATCCGTCCTCAAATGCACAAGATTTAGCGTTTCCAGCAAGTAATCAGCGTTTTTTCTGAGTCTTGTTGAGAAATTTTTGACTCTGTAAATCCGCTCAAAAGCAAGATTCTCCTTCAAAAGTGCGTTATATGGCAGAATCTAGCACCAAATCCATCATATTCCGTGTTTTTAGAGGGCTATTCGCCGTTTTACAAACTTTGGAATGAGTCGGAATTACGCTTTTCCGCGCAGATTTTCACAATGAAAAAGTTCATATTTCTATTCAGGACCTCATAATATGTATGAATCTATCGACAAAAACATCATATTTCGTGTTTTCAGAGCGCGATCTGCAGTTATATGAAGTTTGAAATAGGTCAAAATTACCACATTCTGAGCAGTTTCAAAGTATCGCAAATCACATAAATCTATCCAATACAACCTAATACGCATGAATCCGTCCTCAAATGCACAAGATTTTGCGTTTCCAACGAGTAATCAGCGTTTTTTCTGAGTCTTGTCGAGAAATTTTTGACTCTGTAAATCTGCTCAGAAGCAAGATTTTCTTTCAAAAGTGCGTTATATGGCAGAATCTAGCACCAGATACATCATATTTCGTGTTTTTAGAGTGCTATTTGCCGTTTTAACAAACTTTGGAATAAGTCGAAATCACGCTTTTCCGCGCAAATTTTCAATCAAAAAGTTCATATTCCTATTCAGGACCACATAATATGTATGAATCTATCGATAAAAACATCATATTTCGTGTTTTCAGAGCGCTATACGCAGTTATATGAAGTTCGAAATGAGTCAAAATTACCACATTCTGAGCAATTTCAAAGTATCGCAAATCACATAAATCTATCCAATACAACATAATACGCATAAATCCGTCCTCAAATGCACATAATTTTGCGTTTCCAGCGAGTTCTCAGCGTTTTTTCTGAGTCTCGGTGAGAAATTTTTGACTCTGTAAATCTGCTCAGAAGGAAGATTTTGCTTCAAAAGTGCGTTATATGGCAGAATCTAGCACGGAATACATCATATTTCGTGTTTTTAGAGTGCTATTTGCAGTTTTACAAACTTTTCTAATAAGTCGAAATCACGCTTTTCCGCGCAGATTTTCACAATTAAAAAGTTTATATTCCTATTCAGGACCTCATAATATGTATGAATCTATCGACAAAAAACATCATATTCCGTGTTTTCAGAGCGCTATCTGCAGTTATATGAAGTTTGAAATAAGTCAAAATTACCACATTCTGAGCAGTTTCAATCTATCGCAAATCACATAAATCTATCCAATGCAACATAATACGCATGAATCTGTCCTCAAATGCACAAAATTTTGCGTCTCCAGCGAGTTATCAGCGTTTTTTCTGCGTCCCATTGAGAAATATTTGATCCTGTAAATCTGCTCAGAAGCAAGATTTTGCTTCAAGAATGCGTTATATGGCAGAATCTAGCACCAAAAACATCATATTTTGTGTTTTTAGAGTGCTATTTGCAGTTTTACAAACTTTGGAATAAGTCGAAATCACCGCTTTTCCGCGCAGATTTTTACAATCAAAAAGTCTATATTCCTAATCAGGGCCTCATAATATGTATGAATCTATCGACAAAAACATCGTATCTCGTGTTTTCAGAGCGCTATCTGCAGTTATATGAAGTTTGAAATGAGTCAAAATTACCACATTCTGAGCAGTTTCAAAGTATCGCAAATCACATGAATCTATCTAATACAACATAATACGCATGAATCCATCCCAAAATGCACAAAATTTTGCGTTTCCAGCGAGTTATCAGCGTTTTTTCTGAGTCTCGTTGAGAAAATTTTGACTCTGTAAATCTGCTCAGAAGAAAGATTTTGCTTCAAAAGTGCGTCATATGGCAGAATCTAGCACCAAATACATCATATTTCGTGTTTTTTGTGTGCTTTTGGCAGTTTTACAAACTTTGGAATAAGTCGAAAACACGCTTTTTCCGCACAGATTTTCACAATCAAAAAGTTCATATTCCTATTCAGGACCTCATAATATGTATGAATCTATCGACAAAAACATCATATTTCGTGTTTTCAGAGCGCTATCTGCAGTTATATGAAGTTTGAGATAAGTCAAAATTACCACATTCTGAGCAATTTCAAAGTATCGCAAATCACATAAATCTATCCAATACAACATAATACGCATGAACCCGTCTCAAATGCACGAAATTTTGCGTTTCCAGCGAGTTATCAGCGTTTTTTCTGAGTCTCGTTGGGAAATTTTTTGATCCTGTTAATCTGCTCAAAAGCAAGATTTTGCTTCAAAAATGCGTTATATGGCAGAATCTAGCACCAAGAACATCATATTCCGTGTTCTTAGAGTGCTATTTGCAGTTTTACAAGCTTTGGAATAAGTCGAAATCACGCTTTTCCGCGCAGATTTGCACGATCAAAAATTTCATATTCTTATCCAAGACCTCATAATATGTATGAATCTATCGACAAAAACATCGTATCTCGTGTTTTCAGAGCGCTATCTGCAGTTATATGATGTTTGAAATAAGTCAAAATTACCACATTCTGAGCAGTTTCAAAGTATCGCAAATCACATAAATCTATCCAATGCAACATAATACGCATGAATCCGTTCTCAAATGCACGGAATTTTGCGTTTCCCAGCGAGTAATCAGCGTTTTTTCTGAGTCTCGTTGAGAAATTTTTAACTATGTAAATCTGCTCAGAAGCAAGATTTTGCTTCAAAAGTGCGTTATGTGGCAGAATCTAGCACCAAATACATCATATTTTGTGTTTTTAGAGTGCTATTTGCAGTACTACAAACTTTGGAATAAGTCGGAATCACGCTTTTCCGCGCAGATTTTCACAATCAAAAAGTTTATATTCCTATTCAGGACCTCATAATATGTATGAATCTATCGACAAAAACATCATATTTTGTGTTTTCAGAGCGCTATCTGCAGTTATATGGAGTTTGAAATAAGTCAAAATTACCACATTCTGAGCAGTTTCAAAGAATCGCAAATCACATAAATCTATCCAATACAACATAATACGCTTGAATCCGTCGTCAGAAGCACAAAATTTTGCGTTTCCAGCAAGTCATCAGCGTTTTTTCTGAGTCTCGTTGAGAAAGTTTTGACTCTGTAAATCTGCTCAGAAGCAAGATTTTTGCTTTAAAAGCAGAATCTAGCACCAAATACATAATTTTTCGTGTTTTTAGAGTGCTATTTGCCGTTTTACAAACCTTGGAATTATTCGGAATCACGCTTTTCCGCGCAGATTTTCACAATCAAAAAGTTCATATTTCTATTCAGGACCTCATGATATGTATGAATCTATCGACAAAAACATTATATTTAGTGTTTTCCGAGCGCGATCTGCAGTAATATGAATTTTGAAATAAGTCAAAATTACCACATTCTGAGCAGTTTCAAAGTATCGCAAATCACATGAATCTATCCAATACAACAAAATACGCATGAATCCGTCCTCAAATGCACAAGATTTAGCGTTTCCAGCAAGTAATCAGCGTTTTTTCTGAGTCTTGTTGAGAAATTTTTGACTCTGTAAAATCCGCTCAAAAGCAAGATTCTCCTTCAAAAGTGCGTTATATGGCAGAATCTAGCACCAAATCCATCATATTCCGTGTTTTTAGAGGGCTATTCGCCGTTTTACAAACTTTGGAATGAGTCGGAATTACGCTTTTCCGCGCAGATTTTCACAATGAAAAAAGTTCATATTTCTATTCAGGACCTCATAATATGTATGAATCTATCGACAAAAACATCATATTTCGTGTTTTCAGAGCGCGATCTGCAGTTATATGAAGTTTGAAATAGGTCAAAATTACCACATTCTGAGCAGTTTCAAAGTATCGCAAATCACATAAATCTATCCAATACAACCTAATACGCATGAATCCGTCCTCAAATGCACAAGATTTTGCGTTTCCAACGAGTAATCAGCGTTTTTTCTGAGTCTTGTCGAGAAATTTTTGACTCTGTAAATCTGCTCAGAAGCAAGATTTTCTTTCAAAAGTGCGTTTATATGGCAGAATCTAGCACCAGATACATCATATTTCGTGTTTTTTAGAGTGCTATTTGCCGTTTTACAAACTTTGGAATAAGTCGAAATCACGCTTTTCCGCGCAAATTTTCACAATCAAAAAGTTCATATTCCTATTCAGGACCACATAATATGTATGAATCTATCGATAAAAACATCATATTTCGTGTTTTCAGAGCGCTATACGCAGTTATATGAAGTTCGAAATGAGTCAAAATTACCACATTCTGAGCAATTTCAAAGTATCGCAAATCACATAAATCTATCCAATACAACATAATACGCATAAATCCGTCCTCAAATGCACATAATTTTGCGTTTCCAGCGAGTTCTCAGCGTTTTTTCTGAGTCTCGGTGAGAAATTTTTGACTCTGTAAATCTGCTCAGAAGGAAGATTTTGCTTCAAAAGTGCGTTATATGGCAGAATCTAGCACGGAATACATCATATTTCGTGTTTTTAGAGTGCTATTTGCAGTTTTACAAACTTTTCTAATAAGTCGAAATCACGCTTTTTCCGCGCAGATTTTCACAATTAAAAAGTTTATATTCCTATTCAGGACCTCATAATATGTATGAATCTATCGACAAAAACATCATATTCCGTGTTTTCAGAGCGCTATCTGCAGTTATATGAAGTTTGAAATAAGTCAAAATTACCACATTCTGAGCAGTTTCAATCTATCGCAAATCACATAAATCTATCCAATGCAACATAATACGCATGAATCTGTCCTCAAATGCACAAAATTTTGCGTCTCCAGCGAGTTATCAGCGTTTTTTTCTGCGTCCCATTGAGAAATATTTGATCCTGTAAATCTGCTCAGAAGCAAGATTTTGCTTCAAGAATGCGTTATATGGCAGAATCTAGCACCAAAAACATCATATTTTGTGTTTTTAGAGTGCTATTTGCAGTTTTACAAACTTTGGAATAAGTCGAAAATCACGCTTTTCCGCGCAGATTTTTACAATCAAAAAGTCTATATTCCTAATCAGGGCCTCATAATATGTATGAATCTATCGACAAAAACATCGTATCTCGTGTTTTCAGAGCGCTATCTGCAGTTATATGAAGTTTGAAATGAGTCAAAATTACCACATTCTGAGCAGTTTCAAAGTATCGCAAATCACATGAATCTATCTAATACAACATAATACGCATGAATCCATCCCAAAATGCACAAAATTTTGCGTTTCCAGCGAGTTATCAGCGTTTTTTCTGAGTCTCGTTGAGGAATTTTTGACTCTGTAAATCTGCTCAGAAGAAAGATTTTGCTTCAAAAGTGCGTCATATGGCAGAATCTAGCACCAAATACATCATATTTCGTGTTTTTTGTGTGCTTTTGGCAGTTTTACAAACTTTGGAATAAGTCGAAAACACGCTTTTCCGCACAGATTTTCACAATCAAAAAGTTCATATTCCTATTCAGGACCTCATAATATGTATGAATCTATCGACAAAAACATCATATTTCGTGTTTTCAGAGCGCTATCTGCAGTTATATGAAGTTTGAGATAAGTCAAAATTACCACATTCTGAGCAATTTCAAAGTATCGCAAATCACATAAATCTATCCAATACAACATAATACGCATGAACCCGTCTCAAATGCACGAAATTTTGCGTTTCCAGCGAGTTATCAGCGTTTTTTCTGAGTCTCGTTGGGAAATTTTTGATCCTGTTAATCTGCTCAAAAGCAAGATTTTGCTTCAAAAATGCGTTATATGGCAGAATCTAGCACCAAGAACATCATATTCCGTGTTCTTAGAGTGCTATTTGCAGTTTTTACAAGCTTTGGAATAAGTCGAAATCACGCTTTTCCGCGCAGATTTGCACGATCAAAAAGTTCATATTCTTATTCAAGACCTCATAATATGTTTTAATCTATCGACAAAAAACTTCGTATCTCGTGTTTTCAGAGCGCTATCTGCAGTTATATGATGTTTGAAATAAGTCAAAATTACCACATTCTGAGCAGTTTCAAAGTATCGCAAATCACATAAATCTATCCAATACAACATAATACGCATGAATCTGTCCTCAAATGCACGGAATTTTGCGTTTCCAGGGAGTAATCAGCGTTTTTTCTGAGTCTCGTTGAGAAATTTTTGACTATGTAAATCTGCTCAGAAGCAAGATTTTGCTTCAAAAGTGCGTTATGTGGCAGAATCTAGCACCAAATACATCATATTTTGTGTTTTTAGAGTGCTATTTGCAGTACTACAAACTTTGGAATCAGTCGGAATCACGCTTTTCCGCGCAGATTTTCACAATCAAAAAGTTTATATTCCCTATTCAGGAACCTCATAATATGTATGAATCTATCGACAAAAACCTCATATTTTGTGTTTTCAGAGCGCTATCTGCAGTTATATGAAGTTTGAAATATGTCAAAATTACCACATTCTGAGCAGTTTCAAAGAATCGCAAATCACATAAATCTATCCAATACAACATAATACGCTTGAATCTGTCGTCAAAAGCACAAAATTTTGCGTTTCCAGCAAGTCATCAGCGTTTTTCTGAGTCTCGTTGAGAAAGTTTTGACTCTGTAAATCTGCTCAGAAGCAAGATTTTGCTTTAAAAGCAGAATCTAGCACCAAATACATCATTTTTCGTGTTTTAAGAGTGCTATTTGCCGTTTTACAAACTTTGGAATTATTCGGAATCACGCTATTCCGCGCAGATTTTCACAATCAAAAAGTTCATATTTCTATTCAGGACCTCATGATATGTATGAATCTATCGACAAAAAACATCATATTAAGTGTTTTCCGAGCGCTATCTGCAGTTATATGAAGTTTGAAATAAGTCAAAATCACCACATTCTGAACAGTTTCAAAGTATCGCAAATCACATAAATCTATCCAATACAACATAATACGCGTGAATCT